>JAAVUK010001081.1:0-10469 GCA_014899095.1 Fusarium buxicola | reverse complement strand
ACCAAGCTCTCCTCCGCTCCTTGCGCCTGCCGTCCCCCCAGCCCTGGCCACTTCCCACTTTCCACATCTTTCTCACACCTGCCCACCCCCCTGACAACACGCCCCTTCCTCCCTCTCTCGGTGCCCCCAAACCAAAGGCGAAAAAAATATTTCAGATTCGCGCGACTCCTATCACTCTTCTCTCCTCTCCCTTTCTCCTCCATCACAACACCAAACACTTGTGTCTCCGCGCAACGCACCGTCGTCTGTCTAATCTCAACCCCGTTTCTAGGGCACGAAGCTACCCTGATCAAACTCCTCCTTATTGCACCAGAGTTCAACCTGTCCAACTTGCATCCCTCGTTTTCGAACGCTCCTCCACCACAGGTCCAAGTTCGAACGTCATACTCAACCTAACCACCACCTTCATCCACCAGCCGCCACCATGTCCGCCGCCAACACCAACACCAACCTGGATGCTGCCGTTAATGACGTCGCAAACACTCTGAGCAATACCTCCATCAGCAAGTCTGCCGATGATAAGACGGCCGCCAACGAGGCCGCCTCGGCCAGTGCTGCTGAGGGCCGCCGCCTCTACATCGGCAACCTGGCTTATGCGACAACTGAGGGGGAGTTGAAGGACTTCTTCAAGAGCTATCTTGTGTAAGTTCTCTCTTCTTTTCATCATCGCATGTGTCCTCTGAGCACTTTGCCCCCTTCACGTCGCCGATTCAACTCCAACTATGACTGGCCCCGCTGGAGACACGTGTCTCTTCGCCATCGCGATGCGCTCCTGCCTGGGACAACGGAGGACAACAAATGTCGGCAGGCACGCCCGAAACCACTTCCGCGTCGTGAGATTCAACTGTTGTGTGTTGTCTGTGGATGGTTTACGTCTGGTTGCGCCGCGTAAATACGACTCGTGCCTATTGGCCGCACTGGCCGAACTTAACAACTGCCATCGCAACATCACCTCATGGATGACATCGAGTATGTACTAACATTTCCCGTCACTTAGTGAGTCTGTCTCGATCCCTAAGAACCCTCGCACCGACCGTCCTGTCGGCTACGCCTTTGTCGACCTGTCCACTCCTTCCGAGGCCGAGCGCGCTATTGAGGAGCTCTCCGGCAAGGAGATCCTTGAGCGCAAGGTTTCCGTTCAGCTCGCTCGCAAGCCTGAGCCTGCTGGTGAGAAGACCGAGGGTGCTAACGGTGAGGGCTCTGGTGCCGAAGGCTCTCGTCGCCGAGCTTCGGGACGTGGCCGTGGCCGTGGCCGCGGTCGTGGTGGCCGCGGTGCCCGCGCTGGCCGTGTAAGTCATCATCGAATGATGAGCGTGCTTGGATCTTTTACTGACAGACTTGCAGGAGGGTGCTGGTGAGAAGAAGGAGGGTGAAACTACCGAGGCCGTTGCTGCTACCGAAGATGCTGCTGCCGCAGCTGATGCTCCTGCCACCACTGAGGTTCAACCTTTGACCGACATCACAAACAAGATCAACACTGACGAGAACACCAAGACCTCCAAGACTCAAGTTCGCCCCCAGCGTGAGCGCCGTGAGCGTGGCCCTCCCGCCGATGGAATTCCTTCCAAGACCAAGGTCATGGTCGCCAACCTGCCCTACGACCTGACCGAGGACAAGGTCAGTAACTTCTATGCCCCGCAACAAATTGGCCAGCATGCTAACTTGACCAACAGCTCATCGAGCTTTTCAAGGCTTATGAGCCCTCTTCCGCCAAGATCGCTCTCCGACCTATTCCCCGATTCATGATCAAGAAGCTTCAGGCTCGTGGTGAGGCTCGCAAGGGCCGTGGTTTTGGCTTCGTCACCCTGGCTTCTGAGGAGCTTCAGCAGAAGGCTGTTTCGGAGATGAACGGAAAGGAGATTGAGGGCCGTGAGATCGCCGTCAAGGTTGCCATTGACAGCCCCGACAAGACCGATGATGACCACCACGAGGGTGGCTCTACCAACGGCCAGCAGGAGGCTGATGAGAAGACTGAGGCTGCTCCGTCTACTGATGCTGCGGCCCCCGCTGCGGCTGATGAGAAGACCGAGACTGCCCCGGCTGCTGCCGCCACCACTACTCCCGCCACTACTGCCTAAGTTTTGGGCTGGCGCGAGTCTCATGGGCATGAAGAATTATTCATGTCGCGATGATCACTCTTACGATTTGGCATGCGATTTCAACGATTTCTCTTACGGTAGATTCTCGCTACAACGATGAAAAGAAACAAAGGCGTGTCTGTTTACACCTTTTCCTTGGTTCTAAGAGACGTAAGCAAGAGCGGTTCGAACTCTATGAAATCTCGGGATGGTGTTTTCTTGTCAGTCTTGTTCTCCTTTCTCGAAGACTTTAATATCTCCATAATCGGAACCCAAAAAAGCTCGCAGGCCCTCATCATATCTTGTATTTGTATCACCCTTTTCTCCATCACCCTTCTGCTGGGATGTACACTAGTTTACGCCGGACTCGGCTGGAGGGAGAGAAAAGCTCGGCGCTATTATTAAAAAGGGCGTTTTTGATGAAGCAAGCTGATTGTTCTTGTGGGTTTCAATGAATGAGTTTGTGTCAGTGACTTGCCATGAATGTGTGACAATTTGTAGTGTACAGTTTGTAGATCCTGATCAGTGTTTGACAGGTGTCGGTATTGAGTTGACGTCGGGCACTTGATCAGGATTGCGGAGTGGTCTACGTAGCGAAAACGATGACGCCTCCTTCGACGATCGTTACAAATGCGTCCAGCTCCGTTTGTATGTATGTACTGTAGGTAGAGGAGTAGCTCTGGATAACTAGGTACATGTCGTATTGTGCTGCTGCTGTGGAGATGTGGAACGCTAAAATTGAGCTTGATGAGAATCAAGGGAGGTTTCTTCCACACGTTTGTGATGGCTCACGTGTATATCGGACATGGTGGTTCTAGACCCTCGAAATTTAATGTGCTGTTTTTGATGGTTATGAACTGTAGCGGATTGCCCCACCGACCCGATACCCCTTAAGGACGGGATCTTGACGGGAGGCCCAGGGCCCATGCTTCAGCGCACCGAGCGTCTACGACGCAGGGAGTCCAGGGTTTGGGCGGCGACATTTAGCGCACTGAGACATGCATCCTCTCCCTTTGCCATTTGTTTCGAACCGCCAACTGGGCACCAATCCTAAAGATCATTCGTCCCCTTGATAAAACACTCTTTCCCACTCGAGTGTTCGATCGGATACGGCCTCTACTCTGTCGCGATGGCGTCCAAGGGAATGTGGGAGGTTGATCCTGAGACGCGGTCCAAGGTCAGTCAACTCATTCTCCTTTCTCCCCTGGCCGCGATGCGCTCGCACGTGCTGACACTCATGACAGCTTGCCGCTCTCCAAAAGGAATCCAAGAACAACATCTGCTGCGACTGCAATGCGCCATCCCCGCAATGGGCGTCTCCCAAGTTTGGCATCTTCATATGCCTGTCGTGCGCCGGCGTGCACCGCGGCCTGGGCGTCCACATCTCCTTCGTCAGGAGTATCTCGATGGACGCCTTCAAGTCGGGCGAGATCGAACGAATGCGACTCGGCGGCAACGAGGGATGGAGGAACTTCTTTGAGGAACATGAGCAGACAAAGATGATGGGTATTACCTGGGAGGACTCGACCATTGCGGAGCGATACAGCGGCGAAGTCGGCGAGGAGTGGAAGGAAAGGCTGAGCTGCAAGGTCGAGGGCCGTGACTATGTTCCCGGCGCGAAGAAGGCCACCCCAGCGCCTGCGAAGCCGGCTTCACGGTCGTCTACTCCCATGAGCGGCGCCGCAGGTCGGAATCAGAGCCCTGTGTCAGGGTCAGGACCAGGCAAGGTCAAGGTGGATGATCAGTACTTTGCGAAGCTGGGTGCTGATAACGCCTCACGGTCGGATTATCTGCCACCCAGCCAGGGAGGGAAGTACGCCGGATTCGGGAGCACGCCCGGGCCAAGCCAGCCAGACAATGACCTACCCAACTTTGCGGATATGCAGAAGGACACTGTGGCGGCGTTGACCAAGGGCTTCGGCTGGTTTGCCTCAACCGTCTCAAAGACTGCCAAGACCGTCAACGACGGCTACATTCAGCCCACAGCCAAACAGGTATGACACTGATCGCTTCGCAGCCTACGATTCCCTACTCTCTCAAGGTCTTGACTAACATGACCACTTTTCTTTGCCATAGTTTGCCGATGGCGATTTTGCCAAGCAAGCCCAACTAACAGCTGCCACGCTCGCAAAGCAGGCTCAACAAGCAGGCAAGAATGCACAAGACGGCTTCAACAGGTTTGTGGAGGGCCCCGAACAACAACAGAAGAGCCGGGATGCGCCACTGGACGAGAGCAAGAAGAGCTTCTGGGACGAGTTCTCAAACTTGGCGGATCAGAGGCAACCTGGTAACAGTTCGATTGGTACGAGTGCCATGGGCATGGGTAAGAAGACCACGGCCCCAGCTCCGAAGAAGCAGACGGATGAGTGGGATGATTGGTGATGGAACTCGGAAGTTGTAAGACGGTAGATGAGAGGAATCTGCTGCTGATGTATGGGAGTTTGAGCATTGGAGTATAGGCGTGCTTGTTAATGGAGCGAGTCTCGGTCAAGAAAACTTGGTCTTCTCCAGGAGGGTTCATTAGGATGGCAGCATGGTCACAATGTGAATGGGTTTCAACATGTCCTATGTAAGAGAGGCTTGACTCGGCATTCTGCGTCAAATCGCCGGTCGGCTACAAGCCGATTATCCCATGACACCTCTATCGAGACAACGCTTGGTACCGGGAATGGAACTTACAACGCTCTCACTCGGCCTGTAGCCGGCCTCCTGAAGCATTAACAATCAGTAGAAGCGCCTATGTTGGGTGAATTCCGATCATAAGTATCCGTACGGAGTACTACGTGGTTACTAACTAAAGCCTTCCTTGGTGCTCGCCTGGCGAACGCCCACTCAATTCCGATGCGACGTGGCTGGCTCGGCCTTGGGACGGCGGCCATCACGTGGGACGTGGGCCGTCGGCCGAGGTTGAAGCCGGCCCTAGCCGGTACCGCTCCCGCCCAAGCTTTGACATGACGACTTGCTCGGCCCTCTTGAACTTCTTGCCGCCCGACAACTGTCAACCTCGCATTGAACAGCAGTAATCACAATGTCGGCACTACGGATCCTCGTCCCTGTGAAGCGAGTTATCGACTATGCAGTAGGGGCTCTCGAATTGGCAGAAGAAGCGCGAGGAATGGAGCACTGACAGTGTCGCAGGTCAAGCCCCGAGTCAACAAGGCCCAGACGGGCGTCGAGACGGCCGGTGTCAAGCACTCGATGAACCCCTTTGACGAGCTATCAGTCGAGGAGTCAGTGCGCATCCGCGAGAAGAAGCGCGCGCCCGGCGGCGTCGAAGACATCTGCGTGATCTCTGCTGGACCCCCAAAGGCACAAGACGTTCTGCGCACGGCGATGGCGATGGGCGCGGACCGAGGCATCCACGTAGAGCTCAAAGACGGCGAGGACCTAGAGCCGCTCACGGTGGCCAAGCTTCTGAAGCAGGCGGCGGAGCAGCAGAAGAGCAACCTGGTGGTGCTGGGCAAGCAGAGCATCGACGACGACGCGAACCAGACGGGCCAGATGCTGGCGGGCTTGCTGGGGTGGCCGCAGGCGACGCAAGCGAGTAAGGTCGAGTTCGGCGCCGGTGATGAGGTGGTGGTGACCAAGGAAGTGGACGGCGGCGTGGAGACGGTCAAGGCCAAGCTGCCCATGGTGATCACGACGGATCTGCGACTGAACGAACCGCGCTACGCGAGCTTGCCTAATATTATGAAGGCCAAGAAGAAGAAGCTGGAAAAGGTGAAGCTGGCTGACTTTGGGTTGGACAATCAGAAGCGCCTGAAGGTGCTCAAGGTTACTGGTGGGTGCCCTTTCCTGCCCTTAACATCTCGTCTGCTTAGAATTGAGCTTCGAGGCACTTTCGTAGGAATTGCTGAATTGCTAACATTGTTGAACAGAGCCTCCGACTCGACAGGGCGGTGGCAAGGTCGAGGATGTTGGTGGCCTGGTCAGCAAGCTCAAGGAGCTTGGTGCGCTGTAAACGGGTGGACAGCCTGGTGAATAAGCGGAAGCCCCCGTTGTAACTGGGAGAGCCTCAATTTAGTGTCTACAAAATAGAATCAATGAACCCATCGCGGCAATGGCTTGGTGTCTTTCGGGAAATGTCAGTCGCGAGGATGTGAAAGTCTGCAACTGTTGAGCGTGTGCTCAAACCCACGTTGCCATTTGCGAGCATGGGTTGAGTGGACGACTGTCCAATGCTCAATGGAACACCATGAGGTAAACCTTGGTTATGTACACTGCATGCATCTCGCAGGAACTAAGCTCGGCATTCCTCACAGGTTGCATCATAATTAAGCTACGTTGGCAAAGCCGCGGGGCAGAAATGACTTCAACTGCCGAGTTTCAGAAGCTGAAGCAGGGAGTTGGAGAGCCATCATCCTTGTGGACAAGCCGCCTTCTCTCTGCCTTTGCTTTGCGCTGCGCCTGCGTAGTATGCACGGGTAAGTTTTGTCTGAGGTGCGGGCGCGCTCTTATCGCAGCCATATCCTCCCGCCCGCCGTCCCGCCCATCACTCCGAATGCCGGACGCCATGTTGTTAACGCCTCCTAGCTCGGTTTCCACGCTTGACCGCCAGCGGAGGAGGAAACCAAGCGGAACGAATCAGCGCGCACGCCCTTTTCCAGGTGCCTCAACAATCAAGCACCGGAGTTGTCTGGGGCGGCGCCGTCTCTGTTCCCCACCATGGCCATGGACCTGGATTTCCTCACGTGCCTCGGTGACCCCAGGCTCAGGGCCCCGTTGAGCTGAAGCGAGCCTGGAAGTGGAAGTGCTTAACCTCCACAGGGGTGGATGGATGCCTGACCAGAGGGAGCGTCATTGAGAGCGAGAGGTTCACAACTCAGAAACTGCTGTCACCTTGTTCGATCCGTGGATGTGCAAGGCTCCAGTCACACAGTATAGGTTGGAACAGGTTTTGTGCTACGTATATAGATTGCGACGGAGGATGTAACGTGTAATTGGTATTGGTCAAGCGAGAGGAAAAAGATGACGATGGAAGCTAAAAACGATATCGGAGCGCCGGCGAGGGCGAGTTCATTCACTCATGGATGGATGCAATCTATGAAAATCATTCGCAAGGGTCCAGGCAGGGCCTGCAGCGGGGCGGGCACTCTTAGCGCCTTGTAGCGTTAGGCCGGTATCAGAAGGCGGAGCGCTGAAGCCGCCTACCTCTCGCTGTTTCACGGCGGTTGGGCGGCACTGTTGTTCCGCCTGAACCCACTGGGCAGAAAAAGCTTGGCGGGGACCACCAATAACCAACGCGGTGTTGTCAGGCGGAGCGAGCGCGGAGCGGGACCCTGCCCGGGCTGGGCTTCTTTTTCTTCTCGCGCTCCCCTCCATGAATGACTCTTCTTCCCCTTCTTTTTCTTCTCCAGCAGAAATAATCCCAGCGATAAGAAACTCCAGACACCTACTAAACGCCTACTGCACCTGTCTTGCATCCTTTCCTCTCACCCCGATCTGAGCTTGTCTCTCAATCCGCTCATATGAACGGACGCCCTTCCGTCTTCACCTCGCAGGTACGTTGATTATTTTGCTGTCGAGTCATTGATGTCGCGTGCGGTGGGTGCTCTCCGTCGTCGGTGAGCATCATCACAACCCCACCATCATCACCAAAGCCCTTCCCGTTCCCGCTTCTACACAGCCAGGAACGAGCTGCAAAGGGCCTCTTTATGCTCAATTCCCTTTCAATCAATGCCATGATGCTCATGACACTTCAATTGATTCAATTGCTGACTGGTCTCGCTACAGGATTATCTCTCTGGTTCGTGTTTCCTCGCTTGGCGTTGACTCACCGCTCCAAGCTTTCCCATATCTGTGTTGGGCTCCTGAAACTAACCAGCTAACCCTGGCACTATAGACCATCTCTGGAAGTCCCAATCTTGCTAAAGGGCTCTTCATCAACCGGCTACCACTTTTCTAAACTCACTCTCAACCCACCTCAACAACCGATACCAACATGTTTTCCCGATTGGCAGGCACCTTTGCCAACCCCGCGGCCAAGTCCGCGTCGGCTCCTGGCCGAACCATTCTTCAGGTCCGATACCTGTCCCAGCAGGCTGTTGCCGGTAGCAAGGGCAGGAAGATGCCCTTCACTGCTACCCGAGCTACTGCTCCCGTCACCTCTCTGCCTGCGACCTTGACCATTCGAGTACGTGCCTGGCCAACTGCTGGTCAAGGGTCCAAGCTAATTGCGACTTGATAGGATGGTCCTGTCTTCCAGGGCAAGGCTTTCGGTGCCAACGCCAATATCTCTGGCGAGGCCGTCTTCACCACCTCCCTCGTCGGCTACCCTGAGTCCATGACCGATCCCTCCTACCGAGGCCAGATCCTTGTCTTCACCCAGCCTCTGATTGGCAACTACGGCGTTCCCTCTAGCGGCCGAGACCAGTACAACCTCCTCAAGTACTTCGAGTCTCCTCACGTCCAGTGCGCCGGTGTTGTTGTTTCCGACGTCGCTGTCAACTACAGCCACTGGACTGCCGTCGAGAGCCTGAGCGATTGGTGCGCCCGAGAGGGTGTTCCCGCCATCTCTGGCGTCGATACTCGTGCCATTGTCACCTACCTCCGAGAGCAGGGTTCCTCTCTCGCTAGGATCTCCATTGGTGACGAGTACGACGCCGACGAGGATGAGAGCTTCATCGATCCTGGTCAGATCAACCTGGTCAAGCGCGTCTCCACCAAGGCTCCCTTTGTTGTCGAGTCTCCTGGTGCCTCTTTCCACGTCGCCCTCATCGACTGTGGTGTCAAGGAGAACATTCTCCGCAGCCTGGTCAGCCGAGGCGCTTCCGTTACCGTCTTCCCCTACAACTACCCCATCCACAAGGTCTCGCAGCACTTCGACGGTGTCTTCATCTCCAACGGTCCCGGTGACCCTACCCACTGCCAGGACACTGTCTACAACCTTGCCCGCCTTATGGAGACTTCCAACATCCCCATCATGGGCATCTGCCTGGGCCACCAGCTTCTGGCTCTCGCTGTCGGTGCTCGCACCATCAAGCTCAAGTACGGCAACCGTGCCCACAACATTCCCGCCCTTGACTTGACCACCGGTCAGTGCCACATCACCAGCCAGAACCACGGTTACGCCATTGATGCCAGCACCCTTCCCAGCGACTTCAAGGAGTACTTTGTCAACCTCAACGACGGCTCCAACGAGGGTATGCTGCACAAGACCCGCCCCATCTTCTCCACCCAGTTCCACCCCGAGGCCAAGGGTGGCCCTATGGACAGCTCGTACCTCTTCGACAAGTACCTCCAAAATGTCCAGCTCGCCAAGAGCAACCAGACCGTCTACAAGGACAACCGACCCAGCCCCCTGATGCTCGACATCATGAGCCGGGAACGTGTCGGTGTTGAGCCTATTCCTCTGGCTGCCATGGCCTAAGCGGATTGTGGGATTTTTTGGCGTCTAGGATTGGTAGTTGGGTCACGGATGGCTGTTTTTCAGGAGAAGGGTTTAAGATTGACACTTTTTACTGCGGACATGTAGAGCAAACTGAATTCACAATTGGAACACTGTAACTTGACTTGCTTGATCCCAGTCCGAGGCGATTTTAAAGGTTGCAGGTGCGAGTGCAACTCCGCTTGGGCTTTCATCGAGTGCATAGACATTGAGATGTTGAGCAAGTGGAGGCTCCATGCACAGCGTACGGATTCTATAGCGGAACCAACTCAGAACTGGCCAAGTTTCCCTGCCTTCAGAGCTCTTAAAACTATGCCAGATAATAGTTTAATTAGACTCTTGCTTTGCTACCTGATCTGGAGATACTGCAAGAGAATTAATAGAGCTTGAAGTCCATAATATCGTAAAGCCCAGCATACCCTCATCCCCCCCTGGGTCCTTTGCATTTGGTTCCCTGGACGCCGCCTCCCAAGTAGCCAGCCCCCAGCCCCTGTCTCATTGATATACACGACAGCACATAGAAACTGAAGAATACTGCAGGCTTCCTTCGTTCGTAGGTCGACAGCCCGTAGAAACGCCCTAGTGTCTGTCCCTCATTCGAACGTCACCATCTTCAGCTTCCGATTCACGACGAGGTCGCCGGTCCTCGCGTAGAGGTGGCAGGTAGCGATCACTTCGCGGCCTACCACCACCCCTCCCGCGGCGCCGCCCACCACGTCGATCGCGGTCCATGCCGCGCTCGCGGTGCGGAGGACGGATGCCCTCAAACACCTCCTTACCTCGGTCGACGAAGGAGGCGCCATCCTCGAAAGAGTAGCGGTTGATCTCGCGGCCGAGATCGCGCTCGCGGTTAGGAGCGTAGAAAGATCGCATGCTGTCGATGCGGCGGCGCGCAAGGTCCTCGGATACAGGCTGGTATTGGACCACAGGCCGAGCGTTGGTACGCTTAGATGAGCCGCCCGGATTGATAGGAGGGGGGCGAGGACCGGGGCCAGTGCCGGGGC
>JAAVUK010001078.1:0-15028 GCA_014899095.1 Fusarium buxicola | reverse complement strand
GTGGGGGGGTGGGGGGGGGCGTTCCTTTTGACTCTGAGGCTCTTCAGGGCGGATACGACCTCGTTCGTCATCAGAGAGTAATAATGTTCCAGCTGAATGTGTGTTTGAAAACAAAACAATGAAAAACCTTTCTATTCACCTCACATTCCTAGTACAGTCCTCCACTTTCACAGAAGGCCTTACCACTGGCTGCACTGAGTTGAGCTCGGGAGAAGAGTTCTCTCTCTCATCTCGCCTTGCTTGCGCATGGCTGCGCTTGGCTTCGGGTCCCCGTTGCATCGAGGGTATGGCAAAGACAGGGCGACGGTGATGCCTCGCATGCTGTGCAACGTCTAAATATGCGTTTCGACAAAGTAAGATGTATGCTAAGGATGAACTCTACGGAGAGCCCCAATACTTTCGCGGGATGTTTTCGAAGCACACGACACCTTCATCTCTAGCCCGAACCCGCTTCTGTCCTGGGAGATGGAGACTGGCCTCTCCCTCCACTGTGCCATTGTTGACTGGTACCCGGGCTTCCCTACAATCACTCTGCGAGGGAGAGGGAATTCGGGTCCTTCCTTCGGCGTGGTTTTCACCACGTGGCATCATCCCCTCCATCACCAACTGCGGCTCAAAGGCCGAATGGACGACTCGGCGCCTCTGACTTCGTGAACTGGCTTTACTACAGCCACAGCCACGAGGTTCTGTAACTCTGTGTGGATGTCTTTGTTTATGCCTCTGGCCCGGTTTGATCCTCCTCGACGTCGAATCGATAGGCTGCTAAGTAGACACATAGACGTCGTTTCAGAGCGGACACCTTCTCCAGTCGACATTAATGCCGTGCGTGGCGGCTCTTACCTCCTACACGTACAGCCCAGCGTCGTCTTCTTCTGACAATATGTCATCGTCTCCCTTCAGGCGACCCAATAAGCACATGCTCTATTATGGGTCAATTTGTCACGGCAATGGCATTCGTAATATGAGGGTGTTGGAGGACTCTCCAGACTCTTGCCTCGCTAACAATTCAGACAGGGCTTCTTTGCGCAATGAAGAGTGTGACAAACATGTTGCACCTGGTAAGCAGCAATACCTGGGAAAAGAGAAAGGCAATCCCAGAATTGCGGCTCACTCGCCTATGCGATGTGCGGGAATTCAGGCTCTCCCATGTCATGTCATGTCTTTGAGACTCGTTCCGCGAGAGGGGCACACCCGTTCAGGCTGGCCCTCGGCCGCCATGTCTCTCAAACCACACGGAGCCCATGTTCTATCGTGTTCGCGGCCCCAAGCCATGGATTCCTATGCAGTGGCCTTGCTGCGCCCTGGGGCCGCTTGCGTCGGAGGCGAAAGTCCTCGTCGACCGTGAAGCTGGGACTGGGACTGGGACTGGATGCACGTCAGCCCAGAACGCCAGAAGCGCCCACCTCGTCAGCCCAGCATGCCCACGTTTGTGCCCATGCAGAAGGCGTCCTTGTGCATCAGCTTCAGATGTGCTTCCAATTGACGCAAGCCCGTGGCTCGGCGAGGCGTCCGCGTTGTTGTTGGCACTCGGTCCATGTCCGAGTGCCACGGGTTATGCTTGGCCGTCAAGAGGTGCGCGAAAACTACTACGGACTAAGAATGGTGACATAAAGACTAGCACAGTCATGACCTAATGGTTGACAAAAAAAAAGTATGGTTTATTTTGATCGCTCCCTTCCAGGTGTTGTTGCCCGTATGATGCGTGGTCTGTCTGACACATATGTTTTCCTACGGCTTTCATCTCTGTGCATTCTACAGCTGTTGGCTGTAAAAAGAAAAGAAAATGATACCACTAAGTATTACATGATCTAGGACATTAAGAATGATGGGGCTTCTGTGCTCAAAGATCACGTTGCACATATATGACGGCTTCAAAACGCCTGTATACGAGGAACCCTGGTACAGGAGAGCTAATGTCTCGAAGAACTACACTGATATGACCTGGAGGTCCGGAGCATAACTTGTATCTGGCAGGGAAACACCGGTCAGGAATAGCAGAGTCAAACACTTTAGCAGTTCAGCCCTGCATGTTCGCCTCGCCTTTGCAGGCTGAACGATTCTTGTCTCATCACCTTCCCGCCGGGGAAGCTTTGCCGTGCACGAGGCTGGCTTAAAGGCGGCTTGGAATGGCTGACCCGTGTTTGTGATTCCTCGCTGGATGAGCCGCAAAAGTGGTTTCTTTTTCCGGAGCTTCGAGAAAGATACGGGAATTCCTTTTTCCTTGTCGACGCCTTGTTGTACTTTTCTTCTTGCGCCTTGTCTCGCATACGCCGTGACGCTCTACGTATATAGGTCCCACCCGCTGCTGATGTCTTGCAGTTTGGAACACGAGAAAGTAAGCCAACAGCCGGTGAGTGATTGAGCCTCTATGGAGCACTCCTCACTTTACCGAGCACTATGTCGTGCTCATTACGCTGGTTGACTGGCCCTTGAGTGGCCCTCTCGATAGGGGTATCCAGCAGGCTGAGACAGCTTCACTTTCACGAGGTCCTTGGAATGAATGTACGTACATAGTGCCCTCATTCTCCCGTCACACCGGCACAGGAGCCGAGCCACCAATTGGTCTCTGCCATTGGCGCCGGTCCCGGGGCCAGGTCGTGCGACAGAGCCTTCTCCAGCTCCTGCTGCCCCGGCCGGACGGCGCCGATTGGGCGGTAGCGGCCGGGTCCATCACGGCGTTCTCTGCGGAGCTCAACAGCGCCGTAACTATGATAACAACTGCCGTTGAGTTATGTTTGATTCTCCATAGAGGCAAATTGAGGCGTTTCATCAAGGGAGTCTATCCAGAGTCCAGACGGGGGCGTCGTCTGCCTTCGTTCATTCATTCATTCATTCACCTCGAGGCGTCTCGAGAAGCAACTGGGCTCTTCATAGGAAGACACCCTCTCGGAATCGGGTATAGATGCTCGCCCTCTTGCTGAGAACCGAATAGCCTTCTCTCGCGAACAGACGTTTTCAAGCTCCCGAATGACGAACTTGGAGGGTCACATCCGCTTTCAGGATGCCAATATTAACTTCTCTGCAGAGTAGCATCCCCCAGAGACTCGGAGGCGGTCGGCGCGGGGAGGGCTTCACAAGCGGGAAAGCTTTGAGTGCACGGCCAGTGACAGCAGGGGAGGCCAACAAAAGTCCCGATTTTCAGGAACATACGGCCAGTCACAGCGGGAGTGGCCAAGAGACGCGTTGGGGTCAGGAGGCAAAAAAGCCAACAAGAAACCGGGTCAAACTCAAACCTAAAATCAGTGGAGGTGGACCTGGTGAGACGTTGCTAACGATCAAAGGGCAAAGGCCTCGGCTGGCTTGGCTCACTAGGCTCTGGAGGAGGGGACGCTTGCAGGATCTGGAGGATCTGGGGTCATCTGCGGATAGGGTTTGGACTATTAAGTTTCCCTACCGATCCAGAGTCTCGGGGACAACCCTCTTGATCTGAGGCCGAAGGCGCGCCCAGCCATGGAAGGCGGAATGCTGCATATTTCAGGTGGTGATGTACGGAGCATAGTGGTTGAGCATTCGTGGGAACCTTTCACGCTAGCGATCGATAACTCTCTCAGAAACACCGAACCTGGGTTAACATAAGCGACAGGCAAACGAGGCTTTTTTCCTTGTTTCCTTTTTTCCCTTTTTCTTTTTGGCAGGAACTTCAGCGATCGATCGATCTGCGGTTTGACAGCCTGCACGAAGAATTGCCCAGCCCAGGCCTGGGCCTAAGTTAGTTCGCTTATCGGCGACGACGCCTGACGTCCCGCGAGCCCGGTATTTGTGGGCAGAACTAGTAAAGCACGAAGAAGAAGAAGCATAAGCAGAGATGCCTGAGAAGGCTGTGTATGTACATACGTACTGACTGACTGACTGACTGACTGACTGACTGACTGACTGTATATCTGTATGTAGCTCCGCCTTTTTGTACTATCGGCTGGCACATGTCTGGGATGCCCTGCGTTGTGTTGTGTAGTGTAGTGTAGTGAGCCTTCGAATGCTGACTTGCATAGCCAAGTGCTCCGTCCGCCTGCAGAACTTCACGACAGCTGTCAGAGAGAGGGACCCAGAGACGGCAAGGCAAGTCCTGCAGATGCCGGGGGCCGGAATTGCGTTCCTGATGGGGATCCAGGGACGAGAGCAAGCCGGGGACCAGGCCAGGCACCAGAGTTAGAAAAAACAAACAAGCAAATAAACAGATTCAAGCATGAAGAGTTAGCTAGTTGGTTCACTACTGTGCTCACACACTGCGCCCGCTGACGTGGACATGACGGGCCAGATCGCGGCCTCTCTCTGGGCAAAATGCAAAGGTGAGTGGAGATGGGGGTGCCTGTCTTTGTCTTGAAGTTTCTGCAGACGAATGGCCGCGCTGATCGACGATTGGCCACCTGCATTGAGTTGGCAGCTCGCTATTTGATGTCGGGAATCTGTATCCGTACTAAGGGACCCGACGGCTGGCGAGGGGTCCAGTTGTGCCTGATGGCAGAGAAATCTCTTCAAAAGGAAGCCAATCAAGGTTCACAGTCGTCGCTATGGGCGAGACCGTCTTCTTGCCGGGATGAAGACGTACGAGATGGAGATGGAGATGGAGCTGGCGATAGACCAACACCAGATGCTGTCCACAGCTGGAGCCATCCAAGTCGGAGATGGGACCCGGAGCCGGGCCCGGAGTTCCGATTGGTAACCGGCTGGTGGACGGGATCTACCCGTTGCGGTCCGCCGGGCTTGTCGCCGAAAGAAACCCTAGTGCTACCAACACTTTGCCTCTCCTACAAAATCCATCCAGGCATGCCTCACCTCAGTTGGGCTTGCTGCAGAGAGTCCATGGATGAAAGCGTCCAAGCGAACTGGAGCAGCTCCACTGTTATTCGCATTCTGAAGACACAATGACTGTGGTATCAGGCGATCCAGCAGCCGCAACGAAGCTCACGACCTCTTTAGCGCTGCTGAAGAGGTCGATTAGCATGGAGGCACAATGCTCAAGGATCGAAATCACCAGACTATGAGTGTAGCCCAAGAAAAAGTGTCCAGGACAAGGATGGCAAGCACTGTCTCGTTTTAGGTAGGACTACAGTACTCACGTTGCCGAATCGCTGTCTGGTGCCCCTGTTGTGCGAGGATCTCTCGCCCGAGGTGTTGAGGGTAATGAAAGGGTTCTTACATAGGCAGTATGAAGCCCGAAGAGAGTGATTTGAACAAAATTGAGTTCATGAAGTCGCATGCAATCGTCTTATGCAGCTTGTGGTTGTAGCATTGTGCAGAGTCATGCATTGGCTCCAAGCGTTGATAGACCTGGCCTGATCTTGTGAGTTGAGAGCCAAGAGAACTACCTAGTCAACCGGCAAGCCAACGTACAACGTTACGATTCGGTCAGCAACGTGATGGAATAACTCTTCGGCTCAACGATGCTCTTAGCTCCGTCATTGCTTCAGGTTCGTTGAGTAAGAGGTGATGGTTTCCGCTGTACGAAACTTCCAGTATTGTATCAGTGGTGACATTGCTTGGAACTACCAATGCGCTCCCAGGCTTCCGCGCGTAGCTCAGGAGCTCGTCTACAAATGTCTTGAGCGCTTCACGGTCACCCTCCGTGTTGAGAAAGGGCTTACTCGAAGGTTGTCTTTGGTCTGGAATTGAACACGGACGATGGGGTGGTCCTTTAAACGCTGGCCGACAGGAAGCTCGATCCGTTCCGAGGCCGGAGGTAGCTGTATATTCGTCAAGCCGGATGCAACAATACGGAGCTGGGTTTTAGGTCCAATACCAGAGTTGAAGAGAACTCGAGGCATTGAGTGCGTACCAGAGGCCAGCACCAGAGAACCGCCCTTGTTAAGCTTCTTGATGACTTCGCGAGAGCCGTCCTTATGCTCGGCCTCGATACCGGTGATAACAGGTCCTTTGCGGATAGCACGCAAGACCATGGCGTTGAGTTGGAAGTTAAAGTTAGGGAGAGCCTTCGCATCCGGGAGGATGTTTCGAACTGGGCCACCTCGTAGGCCATTGCTGATCTGATTCATGTCACTTCAGTCTAACTGCACTATTGAGGAGGACTTGCCAGCCAAGGGGGATGTGCAAGGACCTGGTCCTTTGCCTCAGCATTGTTGAGTGCGTCAACTTCATCCCAACCATTGCTCACCAGGAAACGAGACATTATCTCAAAGGCATTATCGTCGTAACGTTTATCATTGGCGGAAGGAAGGATAGAGCCAGGCATTCGCTTGAAGAGACTCTCCGCGACGTCGGATACGCCATTCTCCCACTGCCATACTTCTGGCCAGGCTTCGAAATCGGCAGCCCGGGGCTTCACAAACATCAACCCATTCAACACGGTGGAGCCTCCGAGCAGGCAGCCCGCTGAGGCAGAGATATCCTTGCACCACTGAATAGTCGGCGAAGTGTCGGTATGGAAAGCCATGCCATGGACGTCATACGTGGTAACAGTCTCATTCCACTTCATCAAGTCGTTGCGGTTGCTCGTCTCGTAGAACGAGGGACCACCTCGCTCGACAAGAAGCACGCTGTGGCTGGTATCGGCAAGACTTTCCGCAACAACCAAGCCAGAAGCCCCAGCTCCAGAAACGATGTAGTCGTAAGAAGTGTTTCGAGTCTTGAGGAAGACTGTCGAGCGGTAGCCGTGGAGGCAAGGCCCAGCAATACGGAGCTGGGAATTGTAGTGGACCTCATCTTACTGTTAGGGCAAACGAAAAGGGGCCTGTAAGAAGACCCAGGCAAGTTCGCAAGAGTTCATTTGTACCGGAGGCTAGAGGGCCTATAAGTACACGATGGAGATTAGATGATGTTGATAACATCAAGGCCCACTGACATGGAAACGGCTTGATGTTCGATACAGCACAACGGCCAAAGTTGGGTGGATAAGGTATCATTAAGCACATCAACACGGTGATAGTAATCGCCGATCAACGAACATCCCGCGTTTTAGGCCATGAGCATTTATCAATATTCGTACAGTAGTTCGCCCCTTGAAAGAGAGCTGCTTGGCTCAGGAGGGCCGAGCATGTCTGTTTATCTGGAGTTACCGTCCGAACTTTGCTCGCTTCTCGTTAACACAACGGAGAAGCACCAAGCGGAAGAAATGTTCAGCGAAAAGGGAGGAAAGAGTTCATGAACCATTAGTCAGTTGCATGCCAAAGTTGAATAAAAGGCGGTTCTTCCTCCATATTTCTCTCGTAAGACCCAGCTCATGGTTCTCGCCCTACTCGTCATAAGTTAAGGTCTTGGCATTGGATTTTCCTTTCTCAGGGCCTTGGACACTCTAATTGGCCCTAAGGATCGGGAGAAAGCTCTGGACCGTATACATCTGTTTGCCTTTGCAGAATAAGCTCTATCAAACAGCAGAGTAATCTAACCTGAACCAAGTTGGGCATGTCCAATTTTCATGAAACACCGGGCACTCACTTGGTTCGAGGTTGAAACATTCCGCATACTGCTCCGATCACGGCGGCTTCGCCAAGTTATATACGGTCAGGGCGGGCTCCATCCCAGGGTCATCACGGGCCGCTATGTGCGCTGGCGAGTGTTTGCTGGTGGAGCATTGCCCGCTGGGGCTGAATGACCTGCAACTGTAGCCAAACGCCCAGCTTTTGTAGTGCCAGCAAGGTCAAGGGCCTGAGAGTAAGCCCGGATCGTTCTTGTGGGACGCTGAGGCTCTTGGTGAAGGAGTGTATGTAGATAGATACTTTGTTTGCCCAAGATTAGGGAGCAGCGGTCAGCTTGGGCCTGACCGACCCTCACGGTATTGCTCGGGCGAGCGTTCTGCAGCTACGGCATGGAGATGCTTGGTATGTATTCCTGGTCACCACTTCAAGTGCATGAAGCTTCAACAGGGAACTTTATTCAGTTTCATATCAGCTGTTGAGATGTGTCTCCACAAGGTGCATCCATCTATCAAGATTGTAGAACAAAGGCGAGGGCTAACGGGATCGTGGAGACCTTCCTTGTACTCAACAATCTAGGGTTTCCTAGGTGTTATGTCACCCAAGTACGTAGTGGGAGGTTGCTCGCACTCGCGGAGTAGGGGAAGCAATTGAGTGGTGAAGCTGAGCGCTGAGCGTCAGACCTTGGGCTTTAAACACTTGGCCTTCAACGTGCTCTACTGCTGTTTCTTTTAGTATCGCGCCGGGACTCAGAGGTGTTTGAGTTTGTTGCGTCTCGTGACTATCTCGGGTGATTTGTTGTTTGAATAAGCGATGCTTCAGCCTCCACGAGGATATCTGCAGTACTTGATCTTTATCCATTCCGGAGCGTGCAGCTTCAGTCCCAACGCTTAGTTTGCTTGTTCAAAATGGAAGCTCAGGTGGTGCGCTTTTGTTGTCACAATTTCCTCGGAGCCAAGTAAATTGGGTAGAATTTTAGGGCACTGAGTGAGATGCATTCAAACGAAAACAGAACAATGGCCTCGGAAGCGATGTGAACCTTTTCAATTGAAATGACTGGTGCAAAGCGACCTTCTATTGAATCAGTTGTCAGTGGCAGGAAGTGATTCAATGCCCCCCTCCGATGCTGCCTATCTTAGGGAAGGCACTTTGCATTCCTATTCAACCTCATTCCCTCCCTCACATCCGAGTCAAAAGTGAGGTTCTCAACTCTATTCATCGCATACTCCATAGTATCTGCCAGAGCTATTGTGCAGAGTCGAGCGCAGCTACATCTTTCCAGAAATATGTAATGAGCTTCTTCTGCCGCTTTCTTTCACCATGTCGCACGCAGATAAGGAAGGCAAGCGTATGCTCAGCCCACAACCCAACGAGATCAACAACAAGAGAACCCGGTCCATCTACGTTGTCAAACCCCCGGGAGGAACTATGAGAGAGACAGACCCTTCCAAACATCATCCGCGAGCTTCTGGCCCAATGGCTTCGCTCGCTAGCCTGGCTCTCGTTGAACCGCCACTCGTTGAACTGCCTCTCGCTGGTCCATCGGCCTGTGAGCAGACAGCTTCACGGCAGGTCGAAAACGAACCGCATCCGACACAGCATGGTCCTCGGAGAAACACCAACCATGATCTCTCCCAAGAACATCTCAGTACCCTCTCCGTCCGTGACAAGCTCCGTAAGGGCATCGCCATGGGTTTCGCCAACAATATGGCCTATGAAAACGCCACCCAGGGAATGATTCAGTCGCATCCTCGACTGAAGCCTCAGCCGCGGCCTGCAGAATCGATGACCGTCACTGGGATGATGAAAAAGCTTGATGTCGCCACTCACATGGATCCGGAGCTTTCTTACCCTCATTTCGCGCGACCTGCTGATGGGGTTGACACGGTTAGTGCTGAGTTGACCAACAAGAAACCCGGAGCTGCCGAGCCTGCCAACTTTCAAGCGAAGAAGATCGAGCATTTTGAGGATCGGGAGCCTTTTATGTGCGTTCATTTGTGTTTGCAATGCCCTTCAGAGAGCCGAAACTCATGAATTGTTAGGATCACTGCAAGCCAGAGGCTGCAGGTTGTGACGGGATCTGCCAACTACAATCGCTTCAAACCGATTCTTCTGCCGAAGCTTGATCCATGTGAAATCATGCTGGTAGATGACTATGGGTTTTCCGACGGATTGCTTCAGATTGGCAAGGTTCCTCGCACGTCGAGTCTGATGTCCTATCTCTGGTGGGCATCCCAGCAATTCGGAAACAAGAAGCTCGAGCTAGACACGATCACTTTCAAACAAAACTTCAAGGACAATAAACTGGTGCAGCGAAGCGTAGCAACGCGCCCACCAAGCCCAGGCTCGCTTGAACCTGAGGAAGTTTTTGAGCTCGATGCGCAAAAGGGCAGCATCACGCTTTACGAGACCAACATGTGAGTTCTTATCTTGAACGTGGACGAGGGGCCCGAGACTAACTCATCATTCCAAAGTGTTTGCGGGTCTGACAGTCAGTTGCAAAGCTGGACTTGGTTCAAAATATGCAAGCCACTTTTGGACATTGAGGGCCCAGTGCCTGAGGAGCTGGCCAACATGCCCGAGTCCACTCTTGTCTTCGTGATTCCCACGGCCCAGATTGAGAAAGTCAAGGAGGAGTAGTACCCGCCTTTGACTACTCCCCAAGCTGAAAAGCAAGAGTCTGAGGACGCAGCACAGTCAGCGAGACTCGGAGATTTTGGACGGCTGAGCCTGGATGCTTATACTGAAGCGTCTAGACGTCAGCTCAAGCTCGAGTGGAAGTTCAGCAAGAACGGTATCCCGAGTTTCGCGGTCTCGGCTCATCCGTGGTCCATCCATGACCGAGGTTTCCCGCCGGATTTCCTCTGGGTGGACTGCGCCCCTTATTACACCGGGGGCGAGGGCTGGTGGCATACCGTCCGGGAACAGGCCTTCAATGATCGGGCTCATTGGCACTTTGTTCAGGAGCTCATGTCCGGCAACCTCTGCTTGGTTGAGGTCCAGTCCAAACCTGGTTCTGGATGGGTTCAAGCAGCTCCTGAAATGCAAGACATTTGCGATATTGGCCATAGCATGGCGTCCGCTTCGGGTTCCAGTGCTCGTCGAGGGAAAATGGCGCGCGGGGAGTCAGGGCTGCGCAATGAGGTTCGACAGGACTGAGACCTGACTTGCAGACCTGGCTTCGTGTCAAATCAGACACAAGCATCATTTGCTGCGGCCCATCTTTGGAGCTGGGCGGATGGGTGAGGCGGACGTTATCCGGAGAGTACTAGCCAAGTACCATATCTCGCTCGAGATGAAGAGAGTTGTGAGACCGGGATAGTTGAGCTCCAGGCAGAGTAGATCGCCTGATGAATCGGGAAGGGGGGGCTTGGTATCTTTTTGATCTGGAGATGATCCCAGGAGCATCGCAGCTTAGGATTCAACGTCTAAACACCGATATGTCAAAACATTGCTGAGTGACGATAAGAGCTCTGGGCGGCCTACGTCGTGATACCTTTGCCTTCTTCTCAGGGTAATCTAATTCGGAGTTTCATGATCAGCATCACATCTTCTTCTTCTTATTCGTCTTTCCCCTCGTCTTTTCCTCCTTCTCCTTGCTTTGAGCCATACCCGCCCTTGCGAACCCGTCCCTCGCAACCGCAGTAATCAGCCTGAATCGTTTCGACCCAAGCTGCACACCTCCGTACCACCGTGTAACCACCACCATTGCATCCCACAGATCCATGGCTTGCATCAACTGTAACAGTCGCGACCCGGCAGCCGTCTCTCCGTCATCATCCGAGTGCTGAAAGCTCGTGCCTGTATCCGCACCGCCTTCGCCTCTGATGCGCCACGCTGTAATATTGTGCGTTGCGTTGCGTAGACGCTTATCTGAGTCGAGGAGGGATTGCACGTACAGCTGGGCTTGTGAATGGGATGTCACGGGGGCAACGTGTGCAATGAAGGTGGATTTGGATTCGATGATGGGTTGTGAGGGGGTCCAGGATGGGGATTGTGGTTTAGGCAGAATGGTTTGCACTAGCCGCTTTGCAGACATTTTGATAGAGACCTACACAAAACTCAGAAATATGCTGCTGATCCTTCAATGTCATTGATGCTCTTAGAGACACATACCTACACTGTATGATAGATACAGGTAGTAAGTAGTAATAGCAGTAGGTAAGGTAGGTACGGACCTGGTATTTCTGCTTCTAGAAGTCTCCAAGCTCAAGAGGCTGAGAGGGTAGTGGGGTAGCTTTGAAGAGCTTAGCTCGCTGGGTATGATTGGCGGGCTTGCAAGGGGATACAAGGCCACCTCATGAGTTGCCTCAATTCAACCGCTGCCCGCACTTGAAGGCGGGGCGGGTTAACATTCCACCAGGGCAAAGCCGAAGCGCAAGCATTGGAGCCTCCCCGCCAAAAATCCCATCCACCACTGAACTTTTCTGGTGTGCGCGCGCCCCTCAACAACTGTTCTTTAGCCCTTCACCACGCTTCCCCGATATCTCCTCTCCTTTTTCTCATCGACGCCTGACTGAGTGACGGCTCGTGCTGCCCCTCGACTCTCCTCCCTTGCAGCATTACTAGACGTTGAGCCCATTCAGACAAAGCGACTTCGCCCATCATGCAGGCTCCGGTGGTGGTTATGAGTAAGTCTAAGGCCCCCCACACTGCTACCCCCTGGGCCTTGAGGGGAGCTCCGAACAACCTTTCAACGTGCTTGAAGCTGACCGAGATCCTCCAGACACCAACAGTGGTGAGAGGCAGACTGGCCGGAAAGCTCAGATGTCCAACATTGCCGCTGCCAAAACGTGCGTACCTGCCATTATCCCTGTCCGAGTCGCGTGCCCGAGCCTAACAATAGACCTAGTGTCGCTGATATCATTCGATCATGCCTGGGTCCCAAGGCCATGTTGAAGATGCTACTCGATCCCATGGGTGGTATCGTCCTCACAAACGATGGCCACGCAATCCTGCGCGAAATCGAGGTCTCCCACCCCGCCGCAAAGAGCATGATTGAGCTCAGCCGGACACAAGACGAGGAGGTCGGCGACGGAACCACAACTGTCATTATTCTGGGTAAGACGAGACGATGACATTTGCATGTCCGATTTGAGCAAAGTACTGATACCTACCAGCTGGTGAGATCCTGGCGCAAGCCCTGCCTCAGCTCGACCGCAACATCCACCCTGTCGTCATTATCTCCGCCTTCAAGCGCGCCCTAAAAGATGCCCTCGAGATCATCGAAGAGATCTCGCTGCCAATCGACGTGGACGACGACAAGGCCATGTACCAGCTCATCTCCTCTTCTATCGGCACTAAGTTCGTTTCGCGATGGATGGATCAGATGTGTGAGCTCGCCCTCAAGGCAGTCCGAACGGTGACGTGGGAGGCGGGCAACGGCAAGACAGAGGTCGACATCAAGCGATATGCCCGAGTGGAGAAGGTGCCCGGCGGCGAGATTGAGGACAGCAAGGTCCTCGACGGTCTGATGCTCAACAAGGACATCACACACCCCAAGATGCGCCGGCGAATCGAGAACCCTCGAATTGTCCTCCTAGACTGCCCCCTTGAGTACAAGAAGGGCGAGTCGCAAACCAACATTGAGATCACCAAGGAGGACGACTGGAACCGGATCCTGCAGATCGAGGAGGAGCAGGTCAAGGCCATGTGCGACGCTATCGTTGCCGTGAAACCTGATCTTGTCATCACCGAGAAGGGAGTGTCTGGTGCGTTCTCGATCCGAATTACTTGATGAGGTGAGCTTACTAATGCGGACTAGATCTCGCTCAGCACTACTTCCTGAAGGCCAACATCACAGCTCTCCGCCGAGCGAGAAAGACGGACAACAACAGAATAGCCCGTGCCACTGGCGCCACCATCGTTAACCGGGTAGAAGACCTCCAGGACTCCGACGTCGGCACCCGATGCGGCCTGTTCGAGATTGAGAAGATTGGCGATGAGTACTTCACCTTCTTGACCAAGTGTCAGGATCCCAAGGCCTGCACGGTCCTGCTCCGCGGCCCCTCCAAGGATGTGCTCAACGAAATTGAGCGAAACCTCCAGGACGCGATGGGCGTAGCACGCAACGTTATGTTCCACCCTCGGTTATCGCCGGGCGGTGGTGCTACAGAGATGGCTGTCTCTGTGAGGTTGGGCCAGTTGGCCAAGAGTATCGAGGGTGTGCAGCAGTGGCCATACAAGGCCGTGGCAGATGCCCTCGAGGTCATCCCCAGAACCCTGGTGCAGAACGCCGGCAAGAGCCCCGTTCGCGTGTTGACGGATCTGCGAGCCAAGCAGGCCGAGGGTAAGAGCACTTGGGGTGTCAATGGTGACACAGGATCCCTCGTGGACATGAAGGAGTACGGAGTTTGGGAGCCCCAGGCTATCAAGCTTCAGAGCATCAAGACCGCCATCGAGGTATGTATTCTCTTCCTTGGCCCATTCAGAACTACAAGTTGCTAACAACACATAGGCTGCCTGCCTCCTGCTCCGAGTAGACGACATCTGCAGCGCTAAGAAGGCGCAGCAGGTTGGTGCCCCTGGCGGCGGCGGCGGCGATGAGTAGATCAGAGAGATGATGATGTGAGGGTATTTATCGTGATGCACAACTGAGTTGGAGCGGATGGTCCGGAGGCTGGCGTGCGATTTGGGCTGGTTAGAAGAAGTCTGTTTGGACTGGTCATACCCCCCTGTACTAGCCGAAAGAGCAAGATAGACAAGAACAAAAAAAGAGGAAAGAAGAAAAGAGAGTTGGGGCGGACAATGAATGCCCTGGCGATATCTGCCAAGATGAAAGAAAATGGGTATCACATGAAATTACCTGGCGAACCAATGTTATCGCTCCTACCTACGGGGTCCTCGCGAACCATTATCCCGCTACGATCTCCATCCCCATCTCGGTCTAACACTTCCCTCTCCTATGAATTCCCCGTGGTGAAAATATATACAGCGCTTTTTGTGTTCTCTTCAATCATCATCATGGATGACTAGGCCAGCAGGTTCCGCAGACGGCGTTGGCGTCAAGCTTCCCTCCCCATTCTGCGTCTTGGTGGTAGAGTCAGCACGAGCAGCATCGTCTTGGGCATCCTTCTCCGGACGTGAAGAGTCGCCGTCCGATTGCGTCGTGGGAGGTTTCTTGTCAGCTCCAGCCCCAACCCCAGAAGAAGGGCCATTTCCCTTCTTGGCTTTACGCGCCTTCATCCTCTCCCTCTTCTCACGGTTCTTGCGCGTACGCTCCTCATCTTTACGACTGCGATCAGTCCTGTCCTTGTCAAACACCTCCCGGTCCTTCTCGCGGCGCAAGTCCTCATCCATCTCGCGCAGCCGCTCATACTCGCGCCGACGGCTGGCCTTGTAGACGTGGAACTCGCCGGAGCCGGCTCCCGCGCTGGAACCTTGGACATTAGTGACGATCTCTGGAGGCGCGGTGCGCGAGATGGGGCCGGCTAAGGATGAGGAGTCGGGGACGCGGATGTTCTGGTCGGGCTTTGCGAAGAGGGCGTCGACAGAGGCGGCTTGGGCGGAGAGGGGAGTGAGGGCGCGCTTCTTCGTGGGACGGTGGGAGCGGGGGTCGGCCGAAGTTGGGACCGATTCGTGGCCGGGGGCGGACATTGCTGTGCGAAGGTTGAATGACTGTTGAAACCGTATCTGATCTGGGATGAGGATGGGTTGAGGGA
>JAAVUK010001076.1:0-25958 GCA_014899095.1 Fusarium buxicola | reverse complement strand
TTCTTAGGCTTACAGTAGGGTTGCCCCTGACCCCTGCTTTCCTGCTTATTTGTCACCCTTTGTGTGACTCTTCTGGATCTTCATCTTCTTCATCTTCCTCTGCCTCTTCTTTGACGTCGATCGTTTCCCTCCTCTCGCCATTCATCATCCATCGTACGTCCTTCGTCGTCGTCGTCGTCGTTTCG
This sequence comes from Fusarium buxicola, assembly GCA_014899095.1. Classification (NCBI taxonomy): domain Eukaryota; kingdom Fungi; phylum Ascomycota; class Sordariomycetes; order Hypocreales; family Nectriaceae; genus Fusarium; species Fusarium buxicola. The sequence continues at coordinate 25,773 of JAAVUK010001076.1, read as the reverse complement.
CGCTCTTATTCCTCCTCCCCACACACACAAACCCGCACGACCCTGCAGCTTTCGACGCCCACGCCCGCTCTCCACCGACCGTCCCACGCGCCGTCTCTCCCTCCTGAAATTCGCGTCTCAGCCGTGCATAAATCTACCCAACAATACAGCTCGGCCCAGCCCAGGTACCTTGCACTCCGTGACCTGAACCACGGCATGCTAAGTACCTGCCTTGCTCAGGTACCTCCGTTGCCTTGCCTGTATAATTCCATCACGGGCTCCCCTTCCCCTTCCTACCACCAACACCACCGCTACCGCCTCCACTTTCGCTATCACCATCTGCCCGCCGCCGCCGCCGCTTGTCGTCCCTTTTGCGCTTCTTTATTCCTCGAACGCTTCCTGCGCTCATTGTGAGATTGAGGGTCTTCGACATCTACTGCGCGACATTCTAAGTCGCTTGATTGAGTTACCGTCGCCCGTTATTATCACCTCTGCTTGGTCTTCGCTCGCGTCCTGCTTTGCCCTACCGTCGACTATCTCCTAATTGCGCGCTCGACCCATCGTGTCTGCCTCGAAACCGACGCCGACTACCTTCACGGATTTACCGCGAAAAATCGCTCGACGACTATTCCTCGATTTTGCAGTTTCTATCGACTTCAGACAGCCGAATTCCGTAAAAGAAACGCAGCCGTTTGCCTCTCGGCTACCCATCGTTCGACGACGACCCCTTCCTTCGCCCATCCCCGCGTTCTTTATTCGGCTCGTCGCAACCTAAACATCGATCTCGACTGTCATCTTTCCAGCTGCCGTGGCCAGTTGAGACGCCTGGGCTCAACATCGCTGCCATCATCTGGTGCTGTTTGAGGTCAAGCGGCCCGCCAGCCTGATCACCGTATCTATCGCTACTCGCTGTCAACAGCATCATGTCCGTCATGTTGCAAACACCTTCACGAGCTTCCACTGCATCCTCCTCCTCGTTCCAGCCTATATCTCGTCAAAACACCATGTCTTCCTACGATGGTTCGCGCTCTGCGCGCCAATCAAAGCGCTACTCTATGTCGGCCTTGTACATGTCAATCTCGGCCAACGAAGGAGACCTTCAAATTGAGGATGAACTTGCCAAAGGTGAGTGCTCGCTATGCCACCGAGAAACTTGTGGATAAAGAACGAATGACTGACTTTCTCACCTACAGCACAAAAAGTACTTCGTGATCTCAAGTCCAAGATCTCGTCCCAATCCAAGAAGAACTTCGTCCTTGAAAAGGATGTGCGCTATCTTGACTCACGAATTGCTCTGCTTATCCAGAACCGTATGGCTTTGGAGGAGGTAAGACTGTCACTACTTCAATGATGAGAAGTTTGTTCTCACAAGGCCTGTAGCAAAATGAAGTGGCGAGCCATCTTGAGGATGCCCTCGAAATGCAGCAGGGTTACTTCCCCAACGATGACAAGACGCAAAAATATGGAAACCTCCTGTTTCTTTTACAATCCGAGCCTAGGCACATTGCCCATCTCTGCAGGCTGGTCTCGATGGCCGAGATCGACTCGCTGCTGCAAACTGTCATGTTCACCATTTACGGAAATCAGTATGAGAGTCGCGAAGAACATCTGCTTCTCACCATGTTTCAGGTACGTATTGCAAGCTCCATCAACTCTTCACAGCTTATTTACCTATTGCCCAGTCCGTCCTGACATACCAATTCGACAATACACCCGATTACTCCTCTCTGCTTCGCGCCAACACCCCTGTTTCCCGGATGATGACGACGTACACTCGAAGAGGACCTGGTCAGAGTTTCCTCAAGTCCGTACTTGCTGATAGGATCAATGGCTTGATCGAACTGAAGGACTTAGACCTGGAAATTAACCCGCTCAAGGTATACGAGCGGATGATTGAGCAGATTGAGGAGGATACCGGCCAGCTGCCCCCTCACCTACCCAAGGGAATTACCGGCGAGCAAGCTGCCGAGAATCCTCAAGTTCAGGCCATCATCGAGCCCCGTCTGACGATGCTAACTGAGATTGCCAACGGCTTCTTGACCACCATTCTTGAGGGTCTGGAAGAGGCGCCTTATGGCATCCGCTGGATCTGCAAGCAGATCAGAAGCTTGACCAAGCGCAAATACCCCGACGCTAACGACCAGGTCATTTGTACTTTGATCGGCGGTTTCTTCTTCCTGCGCTTCATTAACCCAGCTATCGTCACTCCGAAATCGTATATGCTCATCGATGGAACCCCGGCTGAGCGACCGCGACGAACTCTGACTTACATCGCCAAGATGCTCCAGAACCTTGCAAACAAGCCATCCTACGCCAAGGAACCGTACATGGCCAAGCTTCAACCATTCATTCATGGGAACAAGGACAGAATCAATAAGTTCATGCTCGATCTCTGTGAAGTACAGGACTTTTACGAGAGTCTCGAGATGGATAATTATGTTGCACTGTCCAAAAAGGACCTCGAGCTCGAGATCACCCTTAACGAGGTCTACGCTATGCATTCCCTGATCGACAAGCACCACGAGGAGCTTTGGAAGGACGATAATTCGCATCTCGCCATCATCATGTCGGAGCTGGGAACATCGCCTGCCCAAGTGCCCCGCAAAGAGAACAGGGTGATCAACCTGCCATTGTTCAGCAGATGGGAGTCGGCCATTGGCGATTTGACAGCAGCCCTGGATATCACACAGGAGGAAGTGTATTTTATGGAAGCCAAGTCCATCTTCGTGCAGATCATGCGTTCGATTCCAACAACGAATGGTGTGGCCAGACGCCCGCTACGTTTGGAACGCGTCGCAGATGCTGCCGCCACCAGCCGCAACGATGCTGTGATGGTGCGCAAGGGTATTCGGGCTATGGAACTCCTGTCTCAGCTGCAGGAACTACGTGTCATTGACAAGACCGATCAGTTTGGCCTCCTTCGCGACGAAGTCGAGCAGGAACTTCAACACCTGGGCTCTCTCAAGGAGGGTGTGATCACGGAGACCCAGAAGCTGCAGGAGGTGTACAAGACCATCCGAGATCACAACGTCTACTTGAACGGGCAGCTCGAAACTTACAAGAGCTACCTGCATAATGTGCGATCGCAGAGCGAGGGCACCAAGAGAAAGCAGCAGAAGCAGCAGGTCCTCGGTCCTTACAAATTCACCCATCAGCAGCTTGAGAAGGAGGGTGTCATTCAGAAGAGCAATGTTCCCGATAACCGGCGGGCTAACATCTACTTCAATTTCACCAGTCCCCTGCCGGGAACCTTTGTCATTTCTCTGCATTACAAAGGTAATTCATGCAAATCCCTTATTCATGTCAAAATGCTAATTCGAATACAGGCCGTAACAGAGGCTTACTAGAACTGGATCTGAAGTTGGATGATCTGCTTGAGATGCAGAAGGACAACCAGGACGAGCTTGATCTCGAATATGTCCAGTTCAACGTGCCCAAGGTGCTGGCTTTGCTGAACAAGCGCTTTGCTCGAAAGAAGGGCTGGTAGACGATCTATGACAACACGACTCAGCCGAACATCCATCTCGACGCATATTGATCCATGTACTACGACTACATCAAACGGAAGGGCTTGGCGTTATGGACACTGATACCACGGAATATTCTGTTCTCTTTACCTTCGGTCAGTAAGCTGCCTGGGAGGCTTGTTACTATGGTTTCTTTTGTTATATTTCGTTTGTCTGTTTTCTTCTAAACATGAGCGTCTGATTCATGTACTCTTTGCGACGGTTGTGTGGGTGGATTATTTTATATACCGTGTGCTTGTTTCTTGGACGGCGGTATTCTGCTTCGGCTGGTCCGCAGTGGGAGTTTGTATGTGGCGCCTTGATCATGTGTGCATGCTGGTAGTCCGTCTGCGTGCGAAATGCTCCGTTGAGGCATGAGGAGTGATGGTCTGGATGATGATACCTAAGTCTTAGTCTCAAGCCATTCTCATAATGAAAGAAGAATTTCAACGTCTAGAATGTGTGCCTGGGGCCGTGCCAGCTTGTTCAGTCAGGTGCACCGTACCTTGACGAAGACTGACGCCTCAATAAAACGGGCTTGCCAATGAAGGCCAACACCTGCTACCCTACCATCCTGGGCTAAATGAGTTGGCGTGTTGTTGTTGGAGATGAGCGCTGCTTACGACCACTTCTGCGATGTGATTCGCCCGGGGCCATTGAGACCAAGGGCTGGCCTCAAAACTGTCACTTCGGATGTAAGATGGCAGAAACACCACAGGATGGCGCCAGATTGACGAGAGTAGAGATGGCAAGGCCCGGCGAGGACAAAAAGCACCGGAAAGTTTAGGTACTTATGCCATAAGACTTCATCAGTTTAGGAAGAGGAGACCTCGTTACTATGGGCCTTATGATAGTAGGTAGTTATGTTTTCTCTCTCTGAGGTAAACTTTGTATAGAGTAGTTAACTATGCCATGAATGGCTACCTATTCCTGCGTTTCTTTGTCCTTCCACCTGGCAAGGTAATCTGACCGAGAAGTTGAGCCGGACAGGGATGTAAATAGAAGTACAAGGTTGATACTGGACATACAAGTACAAACTTGGTACAGTACATACGTGATAGCGACAGTAGGTCTCTCTAGCTCTCTAAGCTTCTTCCATCTTTCATCAGTCGTAATCGTTACAAACCGTTATACACCCCGCGCTTGAACCGTTGAATCTGGAAGGTTACTGTCACATTCTGCTGTAGGATCAAAGCATAAAAGTTCAAGCTTGAACGCCATACAAAACATCAACCACGCTCCACCCTCTCCAATTCATCCATTTCAACTCTCGGGGTGGCGGTCTCATTCCACGGCCACGTCAGCCTCCCGCCAGGCGACAGCCACGGCCACGTGCCGCTGCTGCGTCTCAGCCTGGCCCCGGCGGTAGAGCGATTGTCGGGGACGTCTGCGTCGCGGGAACGGCGCCGCAGACGGGTGAAGAGACGTGCGGGCACGGATCCGATGGCGGCGAGCTTGCGGAGGAGAAGGCCGAAGGAGCGGGTTTGGAGAAAGGTGATGAGGAGCATGAAGGGGACGCAGACGAGGATCATGGTGAGGGCGAAGCGCCAGTCTGTTGCGGGGATGGTGAAGACCGTCATGCCGAAGACGGACTGTGTAGTGTTAGTGAAAGTGTTCTTGTAATGCGGACAATACTGTCATATAATGAAGATGAGAACATACTGTGACAAAAGTAAGGGGTAGAAAGATCATGCTGATCATGGTCAAGATGCGAATGTTATCGCCTTGTTCAACCGCCCTCCGGCTCTCCTTGATCGAGCTTCCACTAAACAGCTGATCTCTCAGATTCTCAATCTCTTTGCGCGTACGCTCATTCCGCTTCAGCACCTCGCCGAGTTCGTGCACCACCTTATCGAGCTCACGTCGTAGGTTAGCCATGTGTTCGCGGTAAGCAGCTGCATCGGTGGTCAGAGGAGCCGGGTGCGGCCACAAGATGGGATGAGTGCCGGCCCAGAAGTTGTCGGTGAATGTGTCGACGTAGGCAGCGATCATGGCCTTGATGCCAGTGTTGACGACAGCGAGGGTGTTGTAGGCCCAGAAGTAGCGGCGGATGTAGGTGAAGTGCTTGTCCTCGAAGAGGAGCTTGTCACGTAGCTTAGGGTCGAACATGAACTCGGTCTATCAATGGTTGTTAGCGAAACCGGTCGTTGGCGGAGAGAATATGAAGAGCGTACAGGAGGAGTGATGAGCTTGGTAACCCGCTCATGGAGGATCTGGTTTCGTTTGCCGGCATCTCGGTACTCTGCAATGAGTAGATCCAGGAATGCGTATGGTCCATTGACGTACTTCTTGCGCTGAAACTCCTCGCCTCGGACCGTGTGCGAGTTATCCGGAAAGCTCTGAATGACAAGTAGATGCCATGGCCCAAAGGTCTCAAACAAGAAGCCCTCTCTTGCGCGCTCCCGTCGTGGCTTCATCAGAGGAGCTTTGGTGGACTCGCCCCCGAGAGAAAGAGCTAGCACAGCGCCGCACTCGGCAATATCGATGTGATCGCCGAGACGGTTTTCGGAAGGCCGCTTGTCGAAGCGCTGCCACGGGGCCGGCTCCAGGGGGTGACTGACGACGGTGTAGTACTTGAAGACGAAGAAGAATGACTTCTGGCGCACGTTGGCCGTGGTGGAAGCGGGTGCTGGCAGCCCGACGGGTAAGGGCATGGGCGAAGAGGGGACGACGAAAGGGGAGTTGGATGTAGCTGGAGAAGGAGAAGGAGATCTCTCATAGGCGCGGTTCATGAAAGCACGAGTGCGGCCACGGTTTCTCTCGTCAGTGAGGAGGTGAGCTAGAAGTTCAGACATGTCAAAGTGAGGAGACATGGCCACATGAAGGGCAGCAAGGATAAGAGGCGTTGGCTCTTGAACGATGCTGAAAGAGAGAGAGAGAGAGAGAGATTAGCTCATCTTTAGGATAATACCAGTTGGTCATGTTTAGGGGTGGAAAACACACATGAGGAGATACGTACGTGATACGACCAACAGACTGACCGTCCGAGTTGACTTCTCGGATAGTCTCCCACACCGTCGGTGCGTCAACATTGTCAGCAGGATTCTCATATGATCCAGTACCAGTGTACTTGACATCAGATTGATCCTCAGCATCACCATCTGCGCTCAGCTTGAGCAACGTGCACTCTCGGCCAACTTCGTACACCTCGAACGTCGACTGATTGTAGCCCTCACGCTCGTATGCTGCAAAGTCGCGGAAGGGAACAGCCAAGTCTATGTCAGCACGGCGTTTGGTGACTTCGTCAAGAAGAGAGGCCATCTCTGGCTGAAACTCGCCCTTGCGAAGATGCTGAAGGAGTATGTCATCCGACAGTTGCATACGGTCGAGAGGATTCCGCACTACATTGTGTGGATATTCCTCGACCTCACGGGTCGTGGTCGTGGTCCCTGTCGAGTCCAGCAGCGGGATGAAGTTGACGTCGTCATCTTGAGCGAAGACAGCGCGATGACTGCCGCTTGGAGAGTATGTGAAGGGGCGAGGCTCGGCGGTGAACGAGGGCCGTTCCTTGTTGCTCTCGAGTGTAGCGGCTCGAGGGCGGCGATACGGAGACAGCGAGCTGGATTCTGTTGCGAAGGCTGGTCCTGTATAGGCTCTCAGGGGAGGTGTGAGGGCTTCCACAGTCTCACGTCGACGCGGAGCGAGGCCGTCCTGGAGGCTGCGTAGTGTGCGGGTGTACTGGTCGTGATATAGGTCGGCTGCTCTGACGAGGTCGTCCAGAGCTTGTGCTGGTGTAGATGTTGTTGTTGTGTTCATTGATTCACGTCACTTGGCAGACTAGAAATATTGGATGAATGCCCATGTTCATTATCGATTGACTGAGTGAGGTATGCTCCTGGGGGGAGAGGTTGATACTTGGGCGGAAACATGAGGTGTATTTCTACTCCTCCTCCTCCTCCTCCTCCATTCCGGATCACCGCTAGGCTGGAGCCTGATTCCTCGGAGGGCCCCGATGCATTTGCGGCTGAGCCAGCTCGGTCAACATCCATGGTTAAAGACAGGACGCTGAAGGCAGGGCGAACGAAGCCCCGGCCTCGGGCGCGGCGAACCAAAGGAAGCACGATAAGCACCTTCTAGCGCGCCGAGGCAACGGGCACTACTGTACTACTCCAAACCACCAAGAACAGCGTTCGTCTGGGGTTGCAGCAGCACACGTGGGGTAGCAATTGCTTGTTTGCGATAGGGCTGCCAGAGTGAGACGCTACAAGCCTCGCTGGATCTTATCTCAGCTAGGAAGTTGAGCTTCGCTAAGATGGAGGGGGAGTACAAAATGCCGAGAAGGATTCGCAGGGCTTTGACCTCCATTGACAGTGAGGCTGTACACGATGGCGCGCTTCGGCTCGGCTCCTGGCGGCTGGAAACGGTTGCCGTGTTCTCGTGATGAGATATGAGGGTTGCGTGTGTTGGTTGGGCTTTGATAGGCGTAGAAAGTTGCTTGATAATCTACCGAAGGCTGATGCTTGGCCACCAGGTGCGTCATGAGCAGCCTTCATCTCTCCAAAGCCGGGCGACCCTGAAGCGCCGTGGAACGTGGGGAAGTCAAGGAAAGGGGGCGCCATACCGCGGGGGTTCTAAAGATTAGATTATCATTGTGCAGTTCATCTCCTACTCGTGGGAATTGACGTTGAACAAATCTTGTTACGTACGTGCGTGATACGACGCTGCCTGTCCGCCATCCATCCATCCATCCATCCACCCATCCATGTTTGGCTTGGTGCTCAAGCTGAGCCTCAACTTGATGCATCCACATGCAGACCTCGGCTGGCTCATAGACTTCCAATCCTGCATGGCAATCGTCCGCGTGGTCACAGGATGATACCATCGGCCTCAACTGACAACTGACAGCTGCATGTCTCGGTAGCTCTGCAATATCAATGGGTTCTACTGCATGCACAACTTGGTAGAAACTTTACTGTCTCGAGTCTCTCAAGCTACCAATAGGCTAGACCTAATGTACGTTCCCCGGCTGGCTCCGTACCCAAGCCTGTTCATATCATTCCCTTCGTGTCTTCATAACTCTATTAGGCAAACATCGTCCTCCAATCAGTACGTGATATCAATGAATATCAAAATCCAAATGAGATGCATGGCACAAGATATGACGATGCAGGCAAAAACAAAACACTCCTCTGACTGTGCCTAGGATGCGACGGTAACGGGCTTAGCCGCAGGCGCTGAGGGCTTCTCAGAGGTGTCAACCTCCATGGCGTCTTCGGCATGTCCCTCGCCTTCACCCTCGACCTCTTCTTCCTCCTCCTCAAGCTCATCTTCGCTCTCGCCCTCGATGTCGACACTGCCATCCTCAGACATCTCGTCCTCTTCTTGGCCATTCTCACCCTCATTCTCATTCTCGACACCAACCATCTCCAAGTCCTCTCCGTTGCTGACTTTGGCATCAGCATCAACCTCCTCGGCCGCCTCTTCCTCAGCCTCCTCGGCACCATATTCCTCACCATCAGCGACAAGATCGGCTTCCGGTTGCTCAGGAGGGAACTCGGCAGGTGCAGACGCCTCAGAGTCCCTGGGTCATGTCAGCTTGGACCGATTTACTGCAAGCCGCTTCAACAACTTACCACTTGATAGCAAAGCGAGTCACTCGGGGCTTCTCCGCCACGACATTTCGCTTCAACCGCTCGATAATGGGCTTGGCTGGGGGCTCGGCATTCAGCTCCTCAGAATCGTACTCATTGTTGACGTAGTAACCGACGCGAATAAATTCCCGTCCATCGTAGGCACAGGTCAGGAGAATGACAGTGACGCCAAGGATGTCGGCGTCAGGAATGCGGGAGGTGTTGGGGGCATCCGCCTCGAAAATGAACTTGTTGACGCCGACGGGGATGGGGCCGACGAGAAGGGAGTCGAGCTCTTGGTCGTACTGGTCGCTGCGAAGCGTTAGAAGAAGCGGTGTGATGGTCGTGATGGAGGTCTAGCGTACCTGGAAGCGGATCCGACGTAGGTGAGCTTCCACTCAAGATCTGTGTTGGATTAGCGGCTGCGATTTTTGCACCAGCCTGAGGTCACACGAACCCTTCTCGAGCTGCTCAAGACATTCGAAAGTGATCTCAAACTCGTACTTGTCGGTGAACTTGGCGGGGTTGTTCATAACATTGACTCCCAGAAGTGACACGACCGACATCTTGGCTGAGGACGGGGAGAAGTTGGGCGAATTAAGGACGGATCGAAAGGGGGGATCGAAGAGTGCGCAGTGCGGGTGGCGACGACAAAGGCTCAAGAGAACGAGATGAAGGAGAACCTAATTCTTATAATGCGTGCGAACTGCGACGGGAGAAGCGCGACGAGAGATGAAGGAGGAAAGAATAGGGGAGAAACCGCGTGGATGGAGTAGTTTGATGAGAGCGGCGGACTGGCAGTTGCAAGGGCAAAGAAAACAAGAGCGGATCGAAAGTGGTTGCGACGGGAGATGGTTGAGAAAATGTGAGGAGTGAGCTAGAGGGGGACGCGTTTCGGGTCGCACCCGCGTATAGAGGTTGCGTTTGGACGCGACTGGGACCGAGATGCAAGCATCTGAGTCAGCTGAAGTCTCACGTGATATGGAAATCCCTTTGAGGTGCCTGCGCTTAGATTCTGGCTCCACCTCTATCAGCCCTGTCACTGGGTGTCCTGCGTGCGGCTCTGGCTTTGTACTTTGTCACCGCCTTTGATGCCGCTAAGCCGATTTCGTGTTCTGCCACCTTTGCGCAAGGCCCTTCTTTGTTGAAGCTTTCGGTCTTGGAAGAGCACCCAAAACATCCACGCCCAGCCCGAGACACGACTCGTTCATCGACCGACCTCGCTAACCAACTTGTCCCTTGTTTTTCCGCTTTCACTTACTGATTTTCATCGCTGAAGCCAGCCGTTGCTTAATCGGGGCCAGCTGGCGCAGCTCTCTGAGCTTGCCCTTTCGCGACAGGTCTTGTCGGTTCGTCACCCGCCGCATCAGGGGCTGCAAACCCTTAAATCGATTCCATCGCAATCATTCTATCGAGCCAGACGCGATTCTTCCGAAAACTTTGCCCCGTCGTTGCTGACTGCCCGATCGCGGATAAGAGCCTGTCATAACCCCCTGTGGCCTTGGAGCAGCGCTCCTCCCTTCTGACGGACGCGCTCGCAATAAACGCTAAACTCGCGACCGAAAACCTTTCCAGAGTTGTTCCTGAACATTGCAATATGGCTGCTGAGGGTGCTTCATGGGGCGGAGAGGATGTTGGGGCGCCTCAGGATGATCAAGTTCAGCATAGCGAGGAACAAGTTGATAACTTTGCTCAAGACTCCCCTGTCTCCGGTGATGCAGCAGATGATGGTACAGAAGATGGAGGAGAATATGATCCAGAGTCGGTCACGATTGGTACTCCTGCCCAGGTTCCCGAAAAAGCCGCTTCCGCTACACCTCAACGTCAACCTTCCAAGCCTAAGATGTCCGGGGGTTTCATAGTGGAGGCTTCTGATGATGAGGAGGACGAGGAGCCTGCTCCTGATGCTCTCATGGCGGAAGCTGTTCCATCTCAAGACCAGAGAGCCCTTTCCACTGCTTCTAACGAACCCAATCTCCCGGCTCCTGCCGCCGTTCCTACTCCTGCTGCTTCATCCAATGTGACTCCAGCCTTTGCTGGCCTCGACCCAGTTGCTCTACTCGAAGCTCGTGTCAAGGAAGACCCTCGTGGAGACATGGATGCTTGGATTAACTTGATTGCCGACTACAGGCGCTCCAGTCGCTTGGACCAGGCTCGAAACACGTACAACCGCTTTCTAGAAATGTTCCCGCAAGCTGTGAGTTGACCAAATCAATACCTATGCGCTGCAGCGACTGACACCCTGAAGGCTGATATCTGGGTCGAATGGATCGAGATGGAGCTTGGACTAGATAACTTCGTCGACGCCGAGAAGCTCTTTGGAAGATGTCTCATGACTGTTCCGAATGTCAAATTATGGACAGTCTACCTTAACTACATTCGTCGGCGCAACGACTTGAACAACGATCCAGCAGGCCAAGCTCGACGAACCATCACTCAGTCCTATGAGTTTGTCATCGACAACATTGGCGTGGATCGAGATTCCGGCAATATCTGGCAGGATTACGTCCAATTCGTCAAGAATGGCCCAGGCCAAATCGGTGGTACAGGCTGGCAGGATCAGCAAAAGATGGATCAGCTGCGCAAGGTCTATCAACGTGCTATCGCAGTGCCCATGTTGACTGTCAACAACTTGTGGAAGGAGTATGACCAGTTCGAGATGGGATTGAACAAGATGACTGTAAGTCTACCCGTTCATATCTGTTGAATGCACTAACTTTACTTTACAGGGTCGCAAATTCATCCAAGAGCGATCGCCAGGGTACATGTCGGCCAAGAGCGCCAACATTGCACTGGATAATATTACGCGATACCTCAGGCGCACCAACCTCCCGAGACTCCCTCCAGCCCCAGGGTTTAACGGCGATCAGGAGTTCAGGGACCAAGTTGAGATGTGGAAGAAGTGGATTGCGTGGGAGAAGGAAGACCCCCTCGTCCTCAAAACCGATGAGCCCAAGGTCTTCAACCAGAGGGTTCTCTACTGTTACAAGCAAGCATTGATGGCACTGCGATTCTGGCCAGAGATCTGGGTCGACGCTGCGGAATGGTGCTTCCAGAATGATGTGCGCGAGAATGACAAGGAGATGGGTACAGAGTTGCTCCTGGAAGGCATTCGAGCGAACCCTGAGAGTGTTTTGCTTGCTCTCAAGCATGGGGATCATATCGAGGCCAACTACCCGGGCAAGGAGGGTGACAAATCGGAGTATGCCAAGGCAGTCCGCAAGCCTTACGATGATGTGCTCGAAACCTTGTATGAGATGGGAGACAGGGTCAAGGAACGCGAGAAGCTGGAGGTCACCACCTTGAAACAGGCGGCGGCACAGGAGCCGGTTCAGACTTCAATTGAGCAAAATGATGACGACGACGATGAGCGCAGCAGGCCTAAAAGATCGCCGATAGAGGAACGAATCCTCGCGATTCAAAAAGGCTATTCGACCGAGACACAACTTCTCTCACGCACCATCTCCTACGTCTGGATTGCCCTTGCTAGAGCGATGCGCCGTATTCAGGGCAAAGGCAACCAGTCAGAAGGGGGTCTGCGCAAAGTCTTCACTGACGCGCGCCAGAAAGGACGGCTCACGAGCGATGTATATGTCGCAGTCGCATTGCTCGAATCAGTCGTTTACAAGGATCCCGTGGGCGCCAAGATCTTTGAACGCGGTGCTCGTCTGTTCCCCAACGATGAGATGTTCATGATAGAGTACCTGAAGTATCTTCATTCAAAGGATGACACGACTAGTAGGTGGCACACATTCCAGGATGAAGACTACAATTGACAAATGATAGATGCACGGGTTGTGTTCGAGACTTGCGTCAACCGGCTTATTTCCAAGCCAGAAACCCTGGCAAAGGCCAAACCACTCTACGCCTATTTCCACAAGTACGAATCTCAATACGGAGAACTGTCACAGATCTCTAAACTTGAGGACCGAATGGCGGAACTCTTCCCAGAGGACCCCAAACTCAATTACTTCGTGGCGCGGTTTTCTTCCGACAAGTTCGACCCGATCGCCGCTCCCATTATCATCTCCAAGGCGGTGCAAATGCGACCGAAGCAGGCTATGCCTGTGGTTGAGCAGCCTACCTCGCTGCGAAATAGCCCGCTTCCAGCCAGACAGGAGCAGAGTCCCCGACCTCAGTACGCCCGGGCTACTGCTTCACCAAAACGGCCTCTCGGTATCGATGACGAAGAACTGAACCCCCCCAAACGAGTTGCCAGAGGAGTCTCACCCCTGAAGGGCGCCGCCGGTCGTCGTCTCGACCAGCAGCGTCGCAATCAGGCATTCTCCCTTCACAGAGATATTACCTTCCTGCTCAATATTCTCCCCCCTGCTCAGAGCTTTGATGCTCAGCGTCTTAACCCAGCGGCAATGGCTACCATTCTCCGAGATACACAACTGCCTGACTATGCTACCTTGAAGGCGACCGGTGGAGGACAGCCCCGCTTCGGCAATCCCTCTCACGCGAGGCAGTCTTCGGGCGAATACGCCAATCGGCCACTGAGCCCATATGGAAGAGTGTCGTCTGCAGCTGGCGGGTATAGGAACTCGCCCTTGCGGCCCGAGAGTAGCGGTGGCTATCAAGCTAATTCTTATCCTACACCCGAGGCAGGCGGCCAACCGTCCGCGTGGCCGCAGGCGCCTGGTGGATACGGTGCACCGCCGCCGGGACAGTACGGGGGATACCGATACTAAGGTCTACAGGGAGGCATGCTTGGTGACGACAGGCCTTGGCCTGCAAACATGATTCTACTAATATTGCTGTTGAGTATATGCCTCGGAGGTTCTACAAAGATTTTGGATGATGTTGAGGGTCGGCTGGAATCGTTCTTTGCCTCGCATGGTATGGCGTTTGGAAGGGGTCAAGACATGCACAAGTGACGGATGTCATGGAAGTTATGCTTGCCATTTTGATAGGCTGGCGATACGATGGTAGGCTCGCTTCCGTTTCATAGTTTCGTCGTCAGATCATGGGATGAATTAAGAAAGTTGGATGATGTCGAATGATTTTGTGCCTGTGAGTGTCTCGCACAAAGTCCCCCAGGTGATTCTCGACGTCGCTTCTTGTATGTCGCTCTTGGTATTGAAAACTTGTGCCATCCCTGTCGAAATCGGCGCCGGGCCGGGAGTTTGATGCCATCACGGGTAGTAACGTTTCGAGCTTGTTTGTTTAAGCGGCATACAGTGCCCTGGATATTGCCCGAACGAGCTCATCCCTTGAGTGTGTACACCGCCATCTACTAATAGGTTGATTTGCTGCAGTTCACCTCAGACTCCAAATGTTAGCCCCTGAAATCGTGATACTGTTCCAAGCATCGCCAACTAACCAGGTAATTGTGATCCTCGCAACTCGGATGATTGACCACGTCCAAATTAAACGACAGTCGCTTCGTAATTGTTAACTCCCCGAGTGCTCCTGACGTTGATTCCTCTCATTGGGTAAATAGAGGTGACCAGCGGCAAAGTGATCTCCCGCAGTGCCCATATCCTTCCCCTTAGGTATCTACCTATCAGCTCCCGCCTTGGCAAGTTTCTGCTACCTGCTTTAGTCCCTTCCGCATATTATTTTACCCGTTTGTGAAGGGGAGTTGCTGCCTGCTATTCTTCTTCTGTATGCGGTGCATTTGTTTACTTTCTTACTCTTCTTCTCCGACCGCATCCTCATCTTGCTCTTTTCTCCAACACCTACCACCTGGGAGCAGCAAATTTCCTTTGCCTAAGGGCTTATTATTAGGTAGTCTCTCTCTCTATATCTCCTCCTAGTCTCATAGAATTCGACAGTGAGTCACTACCTCATCCTATTCCTCACGTATAAATTCATCTCTCCTCGTACTCTTCCCTTCCTTCCCTTCCTTTCCTCCTCACCTCACAACAACACTTCTCCCTGGTGCTTCCTCTTCTTGAGCAAGCACATCAAAAACCCTTCAAGCCTTTACAAGCACACATACATATTCTCAAACCTCTTCTCCTCATTCAAAGCAATCACTCTTGTTACTCTCATCGAAAATCCTGACATCAGTCAGATTCCAAGACTTTGTCTCGCGACCACAGTCTGCACAAGCAAGGTAGCAAAGTCTCCTTCTCGCGACTGGTAAGTTTGCCATCTTTCGCCTCTCCTCAAATCCTTAGGACCTTCGCCTGGCCTAAGAATATAAATTCCCCTCCCTCCCTCCTCTTCCAAGGCTTTCTCTTTTCTCCTACACACATCGATCAACCACTCTTGAATCAACTTTACTATCGCCTTTCTCCTTGACCACAGTCGCTTACATCTTCAGGCTCGCTTGCTACCATGTCCGACAGAGGACGTTCCCCATCGCCCGCCGGGCCAGGGGGGCCCTCTGGTTCCGGGAGACGACCTTCTCAGTCTCCATCTACCCGCTCTTCTGCCAGCGGCCCAGCTGCTGGCTGGACCAAGGGCCCTGGGTTTGATCCTGCCAAGCCTCAGAGCCAGGAGGACAAGGGAAACACCCGCATGGAGCTCCCACCAGATGCCTTCGTGTCTGAGACCAAGAAGGACTTGTTCACGCTTCGAAATGGGAAGTTCAACACCGAAGGGAAGCCCGAACAGATCGAGGTCAACCAATATCGCATGACCAAGTTCGACTTTTCCAAGAAGATCCACCAGTATGACGTGAGTACAAACATGACTACGCTTGGTCCTCATTCACAATTAACAATGACTACAGGTCTTTCTGTCGCCTAACCCTGACAAGCTTGGGCCAGTCATGAAGAAGATCTGGGCTCACCCGACAACCCAGAAGCTTCTCAAGCCCTTCAAGGGTGAAAAATGGCTCTTCGACGGCAAGAAGCTTGCTTGGGGCCCTATGCTTGTTGAACGAGGAGAGCTCCGGTTCAAGGTCGACCTCGATGAAGGAAAGCGACCCCCTGGTGCAAAGTCTCGCGAGGGAGGCGACTTCCTTGTTACCATCCGCAAGACTACCGAAATCCAGGTGTCTGCTCTTCAAGGCTACCTGGAGCACAAGATGTCTTTCAACAACACCGTTCAAGAGGCACTGAACTTCCTTGACCATCTCGTGCGGCAATTCCCGTCTCAGAATTTGCTTGCCATCAAGCGCAACTTCTACAGGACTGGGCAGCCCGGAATTCCCCTTCAGGATGGTGCTATTGTTGAAGTTCACAAGGGCACCTATGCCTCAGTTCGCATGAGCCACAACCTCAACCAGAGAGGCGTCGGACTTGGCTACAACATTGACGTTGCGAACACATGCTTCTGGATCGGGAATCAACCCATGGATCGCATGATGTGCAACTTCCTAGCCACTTTAGACCGCAAGTTCCAAGGCCATACCCCTGCTTCTATTCATGAGATTCTCAAGCCGGTCAAGGACAGAAACGGCCGCTGGGCGTCTTCTGATGCTTTCAAGCAGCTTCGAAAGTTGCGCCGCCTCAAGTTTAAGATCAGACACAGGGATCGTCCCAACCCTGACAAGTTGTACACAATCATAGACTTCACGTTCAACGAAAAGTTTGGAGAAGCAGGTGAGACGGCGCGCACTTCTACATTCGACTGCGACGGCGCTCAGATTTCCGTCTTTGACTACTACCGCAAGAAGTACAACGTCACTCTGAAACTCGCCAATCTTCCTCTCATTGACGCTGGAAAGGCCGGGAAAGTCCCAATGGAGCTGGCTTTCGTCGAGACCATGCAGCGTTATCCTTTCAAGCTGAACCCGGATCAAACGGCGGCCATGATCAAGATTGCCGTCACTCGCCCTCCTGTCCGAAAGGGCGACATCCAGAAAGGTGCGGCTGCCCTCCGAATTGGCGATGATCCATTCCTCAAGGAGTACGGGGTGACTTTCGAACCCCATTTCGCCAGAACTGAGGCTCGTATTCTTCCTCCTCCGACAGTCAAATTCGGCCAAGGCACAGCCGAGCCCAAATTCGCCGGCCGTTGGGACTTGCGAGGCAAGAAATTTTGGAAACAGAACGTCGCGCCCTTGATTAACTGGGGTTTCATCGCCATGGAACAACCCATCCAGCTTCCTGCCCTGCAGCAGTTTGCTAACACGTTCAAGACGACCTTCATCGGGCATGGCGGGAAGGTCCTTGAGGATCCTCAGTTGCTGAATCCTCCCGGCAACTTGCGTTTCGATGCTGCTGGTGCCATTGCTTGGGCACATGAGGAGATCATCAAGAGAAAGGGCTACACTCAGCTCTTGTTTGTCGTGGTTTCGAAGAAGAACAGCGGAACGTACGAGCGCCTCAAGAAGTCTGCAGACTGCAGATTTGGCATTCTCACTCAGGTCGTTCTGGGCAGCCATGTTATGAAGAACAATGGCCAGTACCACTCCAATGTCTGCATGAAAGTCAATGCCAAGCTGGGCGGCGCTACTGCTTGCACTCCTCCGTTGTGGAAGTCGCCCACCTTCTTCCCCGACAACCGGCCCACCATCATGATTGGCGTTGATGTTTCTCACACGGCACCTGGAGGGACTTCCCCATCTACAGCCGCCATGACTATGTCTGTGGACAAAGATGCAACTCGCTATGCTGCTCTCGTCGAGACCAACGGCTATCGTGTCGAGATGCTGACTCCGTCCAATATTCGCTTCATGTTCGGATCGCTACTCAGCCAATGGAAGGTGAACCACCCTGGTAAGGTTCCTGCCCATCTCATATACTTCCGAGATGGTGTTGGCGAGGGCCAATTCGCATACGTGCTTGATCAAGAGATCGCGGAGATCAAGAACTACCTCCGTGAACAGTTGCCTGCCTCTGCTGCTCTCCCCAAGTTCACTGTTATTGTGGCTACGAAGCGTCACCACATTCGCTTCTTCCCACAGAGGGGCGACAAGAACGGCAATCCTCTTCCCGGTACCTTGGTCGAGAAAGAAGTCACGCATCCCTTCATGTTTGACTTCTACCTCAGCTCGCACGTAGCGATTCAAGGAACAGCCAGGCCCGTCCATTACCATGTCATCCAGGACGAGATGGGTATGCCTGTGAACGACTTGCAGAAAATGATCTACCAGCAGTGCTATTCCTACGCGCGCTCCACCACGCCCGTGTCACTTCACCCGGCTGTTTACTATGCGCATCTCGCTAGTGCCCGAGCTCGCGCACATGAGAACATTGCCACCAGCGAAGGATTCCGAGCTGGTCCCAAGGGTCACGAGATGATCCGTGAGAAGGTTGCCCGAGGCATTTCTCTTGGCGGACCCGAACGAGGAGCTGAGGCGCCACCCCTGCTCCGGCTTGGAGGCAGCGTCGGCCAGACTCCTGGTGATGGTGAGCAGCGACAGCGTGATTTCTTCCGCAGCACCATGTGGTACATCTGATGGATTCGGATGGATTCGGATGAGAGCTGTGGGGACGGACGGATTGGTGATGTGGAATGAGGATGAGGGCTTGTGATGGAGACGAAGAAGAACAATCGCTAGGGAGGAGGGCAGGGCATGG
This sequence comes from Fusarium buxicola, assembly GCA_014899095.1. Classification (NCBI taxonomy): domain Eukaryota; kingdom Fungi; phylum Ascomycota; class Sordariomycetes; order Hypocreales; family Nectriaceae; genus Fusarium; species Fusarium buxicola. The sequence goes on along the minus strand of JAAVUK010001076.1, from coordinate 7,296 downwards.
AATACATGCGAGCGATATGGTTTCCAGCGCGCAAGCTTATTATAAGTTATGGAAGCTTGGGGTTTGAGGAAGCGCGAAGGAACACAAACAAACTAAAAGGGGCGACCGGTTTGGCGGGAAGTGGCGGTGGAGGTTGCTTTTATCGTTGACTAAAATAGTTCCGGATCAATACTAACTATTTGATCTGGCATCCCCGATTGTCTCTGCCCTTGTAAAGTAAAATGCGATGCGGAAACCCAAGGTGAGAGAGTTAGTGCAAGACACGGATACAGATACAGATACAGCCCCCCGGCATATCGACGCCTCGGGCAACAATCTTTAGTAGACACTCGCATAACTTCTTTCGACTTATCCACCTTTTGTTATTGCCTCAACCTCAACTGCCTAGCACAACACACGTCAAAAGCAAACTTATGCAGCCACAAGTGCCTTAACTAGGGGTAGTGGAGCGAGGGGGTGGGAGAAGGCTTGAGAGGGAGTGGGAGGCCACCCTTGGAGGGCGTCTGATGCATCACAAGTGACACAGTTGTGACTCGGTAGAGGTGCCGAGAGGACGAGAAGGAATTTCTTCGCAAGCACCCCCGGGTCCTTCTGTGGGGGTTGAGGCAGGGATTAGGTAGGTACCGTATCTACGGTATTGGGCTGGGGAAGATGAGGCTCTTTTGTTAAGCGGAGATGTAGGACTTTGTATAGACGACATGCCTCGACTAAGGTATAAGGCTATTTATCTTGTCAAATGTTTCCCTTTTTCGCCAACGACTGTGTATACAGTAAAGTCTGATTAGATAGTGATGGTTTTATTTTGAGTTGCTTTTTATTTTTTCAGGTAAGGGTGGAATGTGGATAACTCAAACTTGGTAGTAACAACAGCCTCAACTCTCAAATCACGTATGCTCTAGTACACATACTCAAAGTTTGGGTTATTCTTATCCGTCAAGTCCATAAATGCTGTCGCATTCAGCTCATCAGCGACATGGTTGCCCGCTGCACGCAGGGCCTCCCGCTGCTGCTCCTTGCGTTTGTTCTCCCACTTGAATGCATAGCGCAAGACGAAAAATAGGGCAAACTCGATGCAGTTGGCGACAAGGAGGGAGCCAATGCCGAGATGGTACGAGGGGGCTTGCTCGGAGCGGTAGAAGAAGGGGCTGGCGATATTGCCGATGCAGGCGCCGAACCAGATCATCCCCGAGACGATCATCTTCTTGGACTGGCCGCCTGTGTTGGACGTGATGAGGGAGAGGCAGATAACAAAGGAAGCTTGATACGAGCCAGTGAGGTAGCTGGCGAAGGACGTTAGCCAGGGTTCAAGCCAGACAGGGGCCATTGATGAATACTCACAAGCATATCAAGCGGCCAACATAGGCATCAGCAGGAGCGAGAAGGAACCCGAGGGCGCCGGCGATAGTAGGTAGCATGAAGATGGCGCTGACGAGGGTGCGGCTGTTGGGCGGCATGTACTTGTTTGCCAAGGCACCGAGGCTAATCCAGATGACGACAAGGACGCCTTGAGGGATACCCAACAAGGCAGTATGAAGTGTGTCAAAGCCGAGTCCCTTGATAACGAGTGTCGAAAAGTTGGAAATACCGCCATTGGGAACATTGGAGACGAAGCCAAGCAGGGTGAAGAGCCATGTCTTGTAGTCGCAGTAGGCCTCCTTGACTTGTCCCCAGTTGATCCTGCGCTGTTCAATACCGGTCTGGTTGCGGCGCATTCGTGCAATCATGATCAGTCTCTCGTCGTGGGTGAAGCCCCAGATAGTACGTGGGGAGTTGGGTAGCATGAGAACGAGGGCAATAGCCCAGGCAGCGCAGAAAGCACCGACGATGAGGAACTCGTAGCGCCACGGCTGAAGAGCTCCCTTGATGTTACCGATGCCATAGCCTATCGCGACTCGAGTCAGTTATATTGAAAGCATGCCGTTGAGGTAGTGTAGTAGTCACTGACCGATCAAGCCGCCGCCAGCGACGCCGATTCCATTGAAGGCGTACCAGGCCGAGATGCGGCTCGGCTGCTCCGCGCGCGTGAAGTACATCGAGGTGATGAGCATAAACGCCGGGTCTGCAATGGCCTCGAAGGCACCGGAGAATATGCGGAGAGTAAGAAGACCGCCGAAGTTCTTTGCCGCGGCTTGAGCCATGAGAAGAGCTCCCCACATGAAGATGTTGAAGGCCAGGTAGTAACCGGGGGGGCTGCGTTGCATGAGGAGGTTGGACGGAATGGCCCAGAACAGCCAGCCGAAGTAGAAGCTGCTAGAGAGCCAGGAATACTGGTCTCCTTGAAGGTTGAGGTCTTCTTTCAGGCCAAATATGGCAGCGTATGAACTAGATGAGGCTGGTCAGCGTTGATCAATCTCGGCGAGGCCTGAGCCGAAGGAATGGAATACCTACAGAGTGGTCTTGTCGACATAATAGAAAAAGTAGCAGATTCCCAAGAGGGGGAGGATGCGTCGATCCAGCTTCCTTCGAACTTTCTTTTCTTCCATCGGATCGATAGAGTCGTCGGTCGGATACCGTGCAATCGCCTGGGCATAGATCTCATCTTGCTGCTTGTCGAGATGGTCAGATTTGACGCCGCTAGACTTGTCGACTACTTCAAGGTATTTCTCCACCTCATGCTGGCTGATGTGGCTGCTGGACGGCTGCTTGCCGGGTTCTGTCAGCGGAAGATGCTGCCGAACAGCGTTGAAGTCGGCCATGGTTGATATAGAGCAACACAGTGAGGCAATTATGAGTCTTGTAACGTTCGGTCCTCGAACTTTCGGTCCTCGATGCAGTCGGTGTAGAGTCAGTCAATGCCCTGTGAGAAACAGGTGGAAGAAACAGTCAAGGTAGGATGGCGATGTCGACTTTATACCCGGATCCCGTCTTGGATAACGATAAACGAACGACTTGTGGAAACATGGTGTAGCGACCGTTCCCCGATTCATGATGACTGGAATAGCGGTTGGTGGTTGGTCAAGACCCCAACAAATAACGGTACCCCCGCCCACATACTGTAATGGTGGTCTTCTCTTTGTCGTGGTCAATGTTAACCGATTTTCAGCATCACTATCACCATGAGAATCATCATTATCACAAGTCCTCTAAAGGTTGGCCCCCATTCCGGGGATGCCTACAGTACTAAACGAATCGATTAGTCGGTTCCCTCGACGCGATGCCATCCTCTGACTGATGGACTTACCGACTGTCATTTCCCTCGCATCAGTCGTCTTTCCGACAGCAAAATCTCCCCCCAATCCAGTATTGTTATTTCAAACCTTAAAGAGCCCCCCTTGACGTCGATCCGGCGGAAGTGACCAGGTCGTGGGGTTCGAACATTGGGGGTTTGGTTCCACGCTAGGATACCAGATGGGAACCTAAAAGTTACATGAGAGAGTTGAGATAAATGAAAGAATCTTGGGGGTTCTTAAATGTAGTTCTTGACTCGACCATGACGAGATAAAGGGCTGATCACTCAAAGATAAGATAGGTATTGTTAGATCCACAATGCTTACTTACAAGTTACAGACATATGATTCCCTCAGCCCTGCCTTGACTTGACTTGAAATTATGACTCGATTTATTGATTGGGACCCAGCATAAACCTTAATCAAGGCATACAACCCGTAGAGTGATAAACCATGATGGTGGCTGCCGTACCTTGGGATTTCGCATGGGAAGGTGTCTGGTGTCAACGTCTCTCGAGACATGAATCTGCTGTCCTACATAATACGATTAGGACAAAGCCGACAAAGAAGAACAGACACAAAGACAGCGGAAGGTCACCGACGCTAGCCGCAAGGGAGCTCGTCGACCAGAGAGGAATGTGAGTATTAGATGCAATTGGCAAAGGCTTGATTATTCATAAGTAGAGTAACAGTGGTGAACGGAAAAGCTATATGAAACATGGTTCTGATCATCGTGCAGGCCACCTCAGGAAGGCAAGGAGGAAACGTTTTTCGAGGATTAAAGGAGACGTCGGCGAAACAAGGAGACGTAAAGAATGAAAAGAAGTAAATGAAGATGTAGATAAGAACCGACAGTCGAGGACACATGTCCTGTTGAGGTGAAGGTACTGTGCTCTGACTATCATCCCTTCTCGCTCTTGCTCAACACCAACTGTTCTTCAGTTGAAAACTGGCATGAGCTTCCAGCGAGAGCCCTTTGGATGGTTGAAACAATAGCGCCGACTGACCTGCCACAGCCCGAGAGTGCATTCCTTGGCCCGGCAAGCTAAGGACCAAAGAGCTTGAGCGAACCTTTGATCGGATGGGGAGTTATCGATGACCCAACAGCACGAAGGTGTCGAGGCGTTGCTGAGGAATCTCGAAACCTGTTGGAAGAGGGTCTGAAGGTACGGTTGGCATGTAGGAGCGAAGAGGTCCGCGCGAGTTGATGTCTGATGGAATCCATCCGGGATTCTTCCCATAACCTCAGTGCATGTTCTTCTCGAGCTTCAACTTGTGGTGGACTAGCGTCCTGGGAGCATTCCGAGTCTTGTAGACTCCCGTTGACTGACTGACATGCCTCGCGGAGGGTCCAGGCCGAGAATGGGTCATCTCTGGCGAGGCCGTTCAGGTAGCGAGCCAACGGGAGGGAGATCTCATTCGAACGAGGAGAGGAGGGCGCGTCCAGATCGATCTGGGAATCATCGTGGCTGCTTCCGCTACTATGGGCGAACTAGTCAGCAGAAAATCTCAAAAGCATGACAATGAGAACTCGAAAGTTGTTGCCAGGGGTACTGTTCTGTTTGGGAATAAAGGGATGACAAGTGATGCAAGGTAAAGAGCTTACCTTGACAGCGGAGCATCTTCCTGTTCGCTCTCGCTCCAAGTCCTCATTCTCGATGCTCTGAAGCGGTGCTTTCGGCCTTTTAGAATGAAGCCGTGCCTCAACAGGGTCTGAGTCATGTTCGGGACGGTAGATGGGAGCGATGGACGCGTGCTTGGAGGTCTGCGAAGATTGAGACATCTTCACCCTCTTAAATAGTCTGGATCCGGAAGCAATCAGCGTCCAACCTTCTGGTTGATCTTCAGCATCTCGCTTAGACTCCAGATCCACGGCCCGTACTCGGGACGGGACGTCTCGCACTCGTTAGCGTTGTCTTGTCGTGGATGCAAGGAGAGGACGGCTGCTGGATGTTTCTGGACTGCAGTAGCGTATCAGATTAGTGAGCAGGAGGACGATGAAGGGGACCCGTGGTGTTGCGTCGTCGCATGTCTCGGAGGAGTCGAAGGAGACAAAGAAAACAAAAGACATAGGGCGGGAAGACTAAAGGGAAAATGATAGCTCATCAGGCTGGGGGAGGTCGGGGGATCCTCACACGGTCACCGGTGAGACGACGAGCATAGTGGCACATCCTAGCGTTCATTCGGTGTATTCCAAGAGCCCGAAAGAAGAAAACAAAACACACGATACACCAGCGCGTTGTTGAGGCTTTACGATGGACGCGTTCGAGGTGTTGGTGAGGGGGGGTAGGGGGGCGTGCTTAGTAGGCAGCAGCATCTTGGTCAGACCCAAAGGCCACTCACTACCCAGGGCGCGGTTTTGAGGTTTCCAAGAGTGATCAGCGCGCAAGCGACTCAAAAGCCATCATCAAGGACAGTTCGTGAGTGCCAATTCCTCTTTTTTGCCCGTCTTGTGGTGGTCAGGGTCTTGGATGGGCCAGCCAGCCTAGATAACCTGGGCTGTTGAGCCTGTTAGGTTGGGGACCACCCTGTGTCCGTGCTTGAAAGTCTCATCAAAACCCATCGAACATCGAATACACGGTCGCAGGAGCCTTGACCGACATTTGATGTGCTTTGTGTGACACGAGAGAAATGAGCCTCCTCGAGCCCAGTATTCGCAAGTTGAAGCTATGCTTGTGGTTGATGTTGATTACATGTACGGCACTATCTACTTCCCCACTACAGTCTTCTTTTATCCAGCGAAGCTCGTGATATTGCTTGAGACCCGGCCTGGAATAGCTCGCCTTGTCTTCGATCGTCGACGGGCACGGTTATCTGCCAGAGCGGAACTCTATCTGGTATCTGGGACCCACAATCGACCAGACCTCGATGATCGTGGCAAGCTGTAGATGTCCTCAAAGAAGATGGAAAACATTCCCCGAGACTGAGCCTCAGCCTCTGTGCGCTATGGACTTGAAAATTGAAAACGTAGAGCCCGCAGCCTTGTCAACATGGAAGTTTACTTGCAAGCCCATTCCAGCTTAACCATCGGATGAGCCTGGAGGTCCTTGTTTTCGAGAGGCCGCCAGCATTTGAATTGGACGACTGGCGGGTGGCTCATGCAGGTACCACTGATAACATCTACACCCCTTCCATGTTTTTCCACTTTGTTCTTGGGGAATATGCATAGCAAATTGTTTAGGCGTCATGATGCCATCCATCCATGGAGCCAACCAGCCCCTGGCCACTAGGTACCAGGGTCAGTCGAGGGCGAAGCAGGCTGGGGACGAAAACGCCGTCTCTTGCGTCTGAAAGCAACCGCTTCCATCAATGACTGCATCGCCGTTATCCCACGGGTAGCCTCCGGGGTTTCTTTTTTGTTTTGCTTTTTATTTAATCACTAAGTATCCAAGGCAGGGCAGGCGTATCGCGTATAAGCACGTACCTCTGATGGAACAGCTACTAAGGTACTTACGGGGCATACAAGCCTGCTAGCGCCATCCGTTGTCCCCCAGGTCCCGTCTTTTGACAGATGCTAACATAGATTTGGCCGATCGGAACCCTACGGAGCATACCAGAGCCGTCTACAACAGCCATCTCATCATAAAAGATATCTCCTCAAAGGCTTACATGTTGCATCTAGCTTCGTCCAGGGAATCTGAGAGTATCCCTAACAGAGTGAATAGCAATCAAAGACTCCCTTCCGCTCTACTTCGCAAGCTGGGAGCCTGTAACCCCAGTCAGCCAGAGCTCATTGGGTCAAACAAGCCCGTAATCAGCTTCCAGCATCATCCTTGTCACGGGCCAGGCCAGAGATTGCGAAGTTCATCCCAGACACGCTCGCACTCTTCAACTTCACCTAACAACCGGAGACTTGGCCTCAGATCAGGTCAGGGCTACCGTAGGGCAAGATGATGAAGGATTACGGGCGTCTCTTTGTCTCTTTCAGTTTCATGAACTGACACTGTCGGCAAGATATCCTCTAATCTAGCAGCAATTGATTTGCCAGTCATCGTATAGGGCTGTATGAAGAAGAACCGAGGTTATATTAGATTTGACCTACAACCTTCTTGTGTTTACATGTAAAATAAAGTCAGCCTCGGAGTACTGCGGTCTTACAACAGTTGAATAGTTTACACTGGATGAAGCT
>JAAVUK010001073.1:0-19990 GCA_014899095.1 Fusarium buxicola | reverse complement strand
ACTACTAATCCGCCCCTTACTGGCTTGTCTATGGGAGAGCGGACGGGATCCCGAATTTTCCAGTAGGTATGGTCGTATGTGCTAGAATGTAAGGTTTAATAATGCTATAAACCCAAGAAGAATTAGGGAGCACTGGTTAGCTGTGCATATGCTCCGGCCCATTATCGTCTCCACATGTGGTTTATTACCCCTAAAACACGTCGCTAATCCTGACACCAGACAAGTAACGAGGCTGTTCATCTTCATTCTTGGAGTGTCATCCTTATTCACTGCTACTTGGGTGTCTATGCGGTCCCTAGCATCCCGACCGTTTTCTAATACGTCCCGGTTATGATCAATCCAGACCCCGAAAACCTCATCTCGAACGACGGGACCATTTCCATACCTCGGACTGATCCCCCTTTGGTTTTGATCACTAACGTCTTAGACGGAACTTGGATACCCGTTGGCTATAATCCGGATGCCGACGCTTGTCCTTGACTTTCAACATCACAGTCCACGATAGTAACAGCGCTGGTAGACAAAGCAAGCAACGTCTGACCCCAGGCGTTCTTGGCCATGACTTCTCCCCCCCTGTCCATTAGATTCGTTGTCCTGTCGTCTCCGATCCGACTAGGAAGTTGTTTCTTCCTCCCACCGGCGCTCTCGCCTCCTGAACACCTGGTTCTACTCAATTCGAGAGATCAAGGGACCACAGTCCTATAGACCGTCAGCCCTACTTGTGCCACGTTTGGCGCTCAACACATATGTGTCTCTTATAATCAAGATACAAAAGACGTAAGCGCCAGCACCTCGGCTCTGCTCAGCTTGCGTCCTCTCCATCTCTCTCCTGATACATACCTCAGTTAATTGCAATAACGGTCCTATATGCTGGCATGTATCTTGCACATCAGCCCGTCTTCCAAGATACCCACATCACAAATGGTCTAATGCTTGATACGGACACTGAACAACGGCGCCCATCGCGGGTCGAGGCCGACTTGAGCTTCTTTTGAGCTGCATGTTGCTTTTTCTGAGGCTGACATGCCGTCTATGGAGACATGACGGCGACGATCCATTGCCGTTCCTATCCCTCGTCGATTCCCCAAGAATCGTCAAAGGTAGATTAAGTTTATGCGCTTCCTGCAAGAACGAAAGAGAGCAGAATGTAGATGAAAGCGTTGTAGGCGATGTTTCGTTGTGATGGGCGATGCGAACTTTAGATGGTAGGTGTCGTCAGGGCACGGTGTAGGAACCCGAGTCGTTACAGAACAATTACAGGATACGCCCCTACGCCGTACAGGCTCAATCTGATTATTACACATATGTACATGGTGCCACCTCTTCTACATTATCAATTGTATTGCTGATATGTGTGACTTGGGCTTTGAGGCAAAGGCAAAACTTCAAGGTCCCCTCCGACCATAGCACGTAATTGTTCAGAGGAATTCAGGTGCTAAAGCGGAAGCACCGTGAAGCATCTAAGTGTTACTATGAAAATCCCAACTCTCGGTTATCTACCACTTGGCAACTCCACTCTCTACTTGAACCTCGACAACATCCTCGCACTGTAACATCAACGGCGGGATCATGGTCTGGAACGCATGATGAGGCACACGATCCTCACCCCCTGCCTTGAAGTCCTCACAATCACCAGTGCACCACCACATACCCCGAGGTTCCATCCGAAGACCATACTTCCCGTCTGGCAGCTGAGACAGTAGACTGCTGACATCTACATGTCTGACAAGTGGATCACCCGGGCGGAGGGTAGTCAAAAACTCCAGCTTCGGACGTGGGTCGTGCTGCTGATATAGACCACAAACGCCTGGCTTGGTTGTTTTGCGCACGATGGTCTTCGTGGCGATGTCGATGACCTGAATCGTCGCAGCAGGTGCTGGTGTTTTTGTATCAATGATGCGAGGACGGGGATCTTCGGGTGGATACTCGTCTTCTGGTTGCATTGGACCCCATGGGATGAGGAAGCGCTGGCGACTGCGGGTTTGGATAGTGATAGCTTCAGTGCCGGTGTTGGTGATTGTGATCTCAAGCTGCGTAGCATTGCCTTCCGTGTCATTGCTCTTGTTGTTCCCTTGGCTCCCATGTCGTTGCATCCGGGCTTGTATCTTTGGGGGCCAGGGTAGAGACGGTACTACTCCAAAGGTTGCCCGGCCATCTGCTCTGCTGCTGACCAGCTTCTGCTTCTCGCTTGGTGATGATGGCTTTCCTTGTTCATCGACATACATGTATGCCTCCCCACCCAAGTCTCCTCCTGATTTGTTTTGAAGCGAATACTTGTTCCCTGGCTTGAGGAACGACGCAAGCTCGCCGTTAGGATCGATGTGGTATTGGTATATTGATAAGGACTCTTTCCAGTTTTTCGATCTGCTGACTGGTGAAGGGAGAGTCAAATAAGACTCGTCACTGCTGGCGGGATTTAGTTGTCCGACATCAACTTCTGTTTCGCGCTTGCTTTTCGCATCGTGCTCACGTAGTGTGAGCAGCTTGTGAGAGAGCGCATACGGAACATCGAGAATCGAATTTTTCGTGCTCAAGCGTAAAGATCGGGGATCCGTATCTTTTGGTGAACGGCGACATAACCCAAAGACAATGCTAAAGGGAAGGTTACCCGACCGGTCAAAGACTTGGTATCTACTGTTGACCACGGTATGAATTTTCAAATCGGCCATAGTTGCTTGGTCGTTGCTTGCAGTTGAAGAGCTGTAGGATTGGGGAGTAGATAAGGGTTCAGTCATGTTGGCGTTTATGAAGGCGGCGTTTTGCGGCAAAGCAGCCGAAGTCGATCGTTACGTCATAGTATAGTGGCAAATCTATCCGATTGCAAGGCTTAGCGGCGGCTACAGCCTGGCGGCACATATGGTATATACTGCGGAGAAAAGCTGGGGGCGGTGTCTTGTCTTGTACAGCCCCCAACGGCTGGCAATGCTGAATAGGATACTGTAGTAAGCCCGCATGAATTTTAAGCATGAGTACGCTATCCTGACGCTTGACCTACCGTTTTCAGAAGTAGGCTATGCTCGAGTTGTCTCGCAGCAGAAGGATCTCAAACCATCCATCGCAGGGTTGATGCACGAATAGCCTGCCGTCAAGTGCTTCACAGCCAACAGCCTTAGCCGCCAGGAAGCTGCAGCTACATCATGGCGCAGAACCTAACTCTGAATCCTTCGCGGTGCATCGACGATCACTGAAGTTTCCATAATGACCAGCTCGGGCGAGATGGAATCAAATCGTCAGCCAGGCTTCCTAAACGCCGGTAGTGTGCGAAATCACAATAATCAACTTCCTAACCGGCCTGAACGCTCCGATCACAATGACTCAGCTTACGAGGAAGAGCACAGCCTGATCAGCTCCTAATCTCACCCGAGATCGAGATCGTAATCATGCAAAGCCACCCAGGCTACGCCTCAGTTATGTTGGTTATTCCAGGACACCAGCATCTGAATCAGGCTGCGAGTGAACTCCAAGTTGCTGGAATCAGAAACTGAAGAGTCCTATCCGGAGAGCCTTGGTAGATGTAACTTTTTGCCGGACAGACTTTATATAAATTGCACGCGCATGTCGTTGTTTAATGGATATGATAGAGGCAACCCATACCATACATCAACTCCTTCTTTTACTTGACTTCACATTATGTCTTTGTCCAAGGTCTTCCTCATGGCTTTGTCCATCACTGCTGTGAATGCCAAACCACTTTATCCCTCCAAAGTTGCTCGCGCAGAGCCCGCTCCATCCACCTTCCCACTTGGCGATGCATGTGGCAATGAGTGGCAGTATCTCAACTTTGATCCCGAGAATGACGCAGATAAGGCGCATCTGCAGAAGCTTCACGACGTCATCTGCATTGGCGAGCTTCGTGCCCTTTCTTCCTGGGGAGGAAAGGCCGCCGAAGACAGCAAGACGTCCATCAACGCAGCCTATGATGTGTTCTTCGAAACTGCCGACGATACCAACACAAAGGTCAATGATGTTTTGATGAAAATTGCTGGACAGAGCAGCTCTGAGGGTATGATTGGGAAGATAGTCGGGACCATGATCGTCGACAACAAGGGTGAGCTTTCTAACCAGCTCCATCTACCGAGTTGCAATTAAGTATGCTGACAACATGTCTAGACTTTGGCGGAAGTACTGGCAATACCTGTGACAACGAGGGAACTCTGGCCTACACTGTGGCGGATAAGGACGGCGACAAGCGCGAGAAGATCCATTTCTGCAACATCGCCTACGACCGACCAACAAGCGGCCCGGACATTGACTGTGGCTCGCTCGACAAATATCCCAGCACCAAGATGGACACGTTTTCACGCGTCGTATTGCATGAGACCCTGCACTACAGCACGGTCGGACCAGCCTCGAAACTGGGCGAACAGATCGTTGACCAACAAAACGAGGACGGCGTAGCATCCTATGATCCCGAACGCGCCCACGGTCTCAACGATATAGACCAAGACAACCAACCCGGAAAAGCGGAAGCCAACGCGGATAACCATGCGTGGATGGCGCTTGATGCTTGGATTAGCTATCAGTGTACTTCTCAGGAAGAGCAAGACGCCTGGGACAGTTATTTCCCAGATGACCCACCGGACTATAAGTAAATGGCTGGGTTTTATGGCCGGGTTTCATAGCCATCGGCCTGTATCTCTGGATACTTGACTACGTAGAGCCAAGATGTGGTGTCAATTGTGACAATCCGGACTACGTATGTACATCTGTATGTATGAATGTATGTGTGTTTTCAGTCCAACGGTCTTTGGCCAGTCAAGCGTTTGCCGCTGCCAGCGCTGTGAAGGGTATCGCCTTGATACAGAGCTTGGATGCCACGACGAGAATCCGGGCCGGGCCTTCCGCAGGCGGTGGATCCAAGCAATCCGATTAGATCTGTAAAGCAAGAGAATGACAAGCCGCATCCAGAGGCCATCGTTGATTGCTCGGGACTCATGGCGACGGATTAGTGTGTTGCAGTAGCGGTAGAACTGGTTCAGGCATTGAATCTTCTGTATCTGGTTGCTTCTATGTCACCCTCGCCCCCTCGCAGACGAGTAGTCCAAAACGTCAATGACCTTCTTTGCGGGGTATTCGGTCTTTGCCGAACCCCGGACATTGGACACTCCTTGACTCTGGACCCCCATTCTTCATAAGGTATGGCATTGGCAGGAGGGATGTCGAGAGCCTGCCCGAGAACCCTGGCCATGTCAGACCATGATTGTCGAGAGGGATTCTCGATGTGATAGATAGGATACAGTGTGTTGTCGACGAGGAGAAGGTCACCAAGAGTAGCAGCTACATCAATTGACGCTCGCATGATGCTCATGGGCCACGCATTACGCACCATATGCGTGGTTTTCTCAACGAACGTTTCGTATTCGGGAACTGGCAAGCCGTGCATGGGCTTCCAAGTATCCGCCTCCAAAACTTTGACCTTAGGGAAAGCCGTCAAGTCGAGCGAGATTCCCCTGGACTCGAGGGCCTTCTGCTGGCTCGGTTGAGACAGATGACTGCCTGGGTTGCAGGTAGTCGTCCGTAATAGGCAACTGGCTGGCATCCCAGGCTTCCAGTTGCTCCTGCTATGACCACGCACAACTCTGACTTATTGGATGGCTGATGTTCTCCTTGCCCTCATCTTTCTTCAGTCGATCCAATAAGCCATCGGCGCACCTGCGGATATAGGAATCAACAACTGCTTGGCAAGGCTCGATGTCAGTCTGTGGCGGCAGGGCTTGCTGTTCATGCAGCTGATGTTCATACCTCGTATACGCCGAACCCATGTCCACGATGAGGCGGTGTATGCTCGTCTCGATCCATTGGCCATCCGTTCAGCTCATAAGTCCATAATCTACAGAATGCAGTGTTTTCCCAGCATGACATGTCGGCCAGAGCATGGCGTCTTCCGTCGTTTCAGAGCTACTAGCCATCCAGAAGACCGAAGATGAGACCGATCCAGCCCGGCTGCTCCGTTATGTCTAGTATCAACAAGAATCCACTGAGGTGGACAATGTCGCGCATGTTTCGTCTCGATTCTGCCAGGTTGCGGGTGCCGTGGACGCAGTCGGAGGCAATGACAATGTGTTGACTATGGAGTAGGTCTGCTGCTGGGGCTTAGCCAATGTCGTCGACGTAAATCTTCATTAAGCAATACTCCTTGAACCTCTTTCGTGCAGCAGCGACTAGAGATAACGAGAGCTTAGTCACCATGTACTTGACGGGCATGTTTAGTAAAGTCAGGAGTGAGATCATCTTGGCCGTGGTCCCTCTAGTCCTAACTCCCATTTCGAGACTCTTGACTGGTAGATGCGGATAGCTTTGACATCAGGTGTTTGATAAGCTGGCCATTTTGAGAGGAGACTTGCCATGCAACTCGCCGACTGGTGCTCGACACGACTTATAGCTTCCCTTGGTACTGCTTTACGGATAGGAGACCCTGGCCGTTCAAAGTCATCCAGGATACGCACAACACAGAGCTCCTTGGATATAGGCAGAATGTGCTCCACGTAACCGCCCAGTCCATTTTAGGAGATAAAATCATCTGTCACTGCTCTTGTCTCTCTGAAGGACTTGATTACGGCTTGTGCTGAGATGTTGCTAACACCTTCGACTTTGTTGACGGTACCATTGACTCCGTTTGTCTTGATTGGGTTGTGGGCATGTTGCATCGTCTCTATACCCTAGATTAACCCACAAATAACCCCACGTACACCAAGCAAAATCCTCCAATAGAATGATGTTTCTCTCGTGTCATGGTGCCACATCGTTTACACGGGGAAAATTGTAGTCGTATTCCTCTTTAATATGGAAGGTGAATTTCCGTGTCTTCTATAGTAGCTAGCATTGTAATTGGCGCGGTTTATTTTCGCTTTTATAGTTATTCCCAGAATGGTTTCCGGACCGTATGAGTCCGCGGGAACGCCATTCGGAGTAATATATACCTCTTGGCAACTGATGGATGAAAGTTAAAGCCTGTATTATCCTTTGACTGCTCGGATGAATATAAAAAGTAGCGTCCTGTATTGACAAAACTTGCTTGACTACACCCAGCAGTCTCCAAAGCCCATTCATCTCTTAGGATCTTCTCTCTCGGTACTCAACACTTGATGCGTTTGACAGTCCCTTTCTCGGCCATTCTGGCCTTTGGTTCAGCCGCCAATGGTCTTGAGTTGTCCCAAAACCAAGACAGCGACGCGTCTGTCTGGACAGCTCAAGAGACCCATTCTCGCGGGACTCGTGACACTCAGCGTTGGAACCGACCTGAGAAGCGTCAGTCCGGCTGGAACCCGCCATCGAACTTAGTGACGCCTTTGAAACAAGTCTGGGATCACTGCAAGTCCACGTATTCCGATGGTCTCTTTGGATTCCGCAACTACGGTTGGGATCAGATTAGAGCTACTTCAGGGTATTCATCTTCCCCAGTTTGTAATCAATCATGGCCCAGCTAACTCAAGTACTAGATCCATCAATGTCTGTGTCCGATGGGAGTCCAGCACGCCCGTGACTGAAGCCCAGCGCAAGCAAATAGCTACTGTTTATAATCAACAGTATCAAAAATGGTTCAAGTGGGTTTACGGTTTTGACGGCTTTCCGTATTCCAACATCAAGATCAATGTTGTGGGTTGGGCTGTTCGCGATCGATCTTTGCTCCAAGGATCAACGTCGGGCATTGATGTCTACACCAACAGAGACAGCGAGGGTGCTCCGGAATGTGCTCCTGCTTGTGGACGTTTTTTCCATCAGAACGGGGACTATAGTCAATGTCCCGGCGGTGCTTCTCGTCACTATGATCAGTCCCTATGGCTTACTGATGGCTTTGGCGGTGGTGCTGGGGGTGATTGGGGTCAGAGGATTGGCCGAGAGTATTTCATGAGCAGCATCACTTCTTCAAACATCCAAATCTTGCTTCATGAGATGGGACATACCTTTGGCTTGGATGATTTCTATGGTTCGTCTCTTATCCTAAATTTACGTACCTCGATTGCTGACTTTGATTATAGATTGGGTCCCTTCTGGTGTCACCAACTTCATCATGCTGGCTGGTAGTTCTAGCAGCATTACTGACTTCGATGGCTGGATGTTACGTAACTGGTGGTATGAGCTGAAGAGAAACCGTGGCTGGTAGAGGTGATGACTCCGGGAAGATTCATGTCTATCATGTTTTGTCCTTCATTTCGATTGTCGGTGGGAATGAAAACATGCGTTTTGATCTGTAGACTGATCTGTATAATCCCGCAGCTGTGTGGTACTTGGCCGTTCCGCGCCTTTATGTATGTCTGAAACAAACCGGCGCCCTTGATCATCGATGTGGTGCTGATAACTAGCTATTCACTCAATCGAATTGGCAGATACGTGGACCTTTCAACTTGTCTATACAAGTATCTGCGAGTAGGCTGAATCAACTGTCGAAATCTGGCCTTATTATGAGGCAGCTGCATATGTGTTGAGATACCAAGGAAGGAGAATCAGGCAGTCAGAGAGCACGACTGCATCACAAAATTTGATATATTGCTCTGTATTTAGAGCATAGTATTGGGGAATCATATCTCCCAAAGAGCTCGGCCTCGGCCGCAACGGCTTTGATGAACTTGAGCTGATGAATTAAATTCAATATGGTTTTCCTCGACGTCGTGATAGTGGCACGTTTGTCATTACATAGCACGCAGACATAAGCCTACAGTCATAATTAGAATTTCTACCGGGTCTCTCTCTAGATCATGAGTATTTACCTCTGGATAGTTGTCCATGATAGTTCTCATGTACTCGCCAGCCTCCCTCAAGACCCAAGCAGGGGACAAAAAGACCGCTTCTTTCTCAGCACCGGCAAAAACGCTCATGACTAGGCAAATGGCCACAGAAACATTCTGCTGCGCCTGAGGTTTATTCGCAGATGCATCAGCAGTATCAAAGGCACCCAGACGACCGGTGCAAAGACCCAAAGTCTCGCTATGTCCTTTAGTCTTGATGTCATCTGGAGATTGCGTTCCGCATAGCTGGAGATACTGGATCATGTGTTTGGTAACGACCAAGGGCGTTACTAGAGTGGTGGGAAGGAGACAAACTCTTATGGCATGCTAAAAGCTTTGCTCCGGGGATAGTATTGAGGTTGAGCAATGCATTCGCAGCTGCGTTCTAATACTGCGGAAGCTTATTGAGAGCCTTTGCGACCTATTGGAAATTGGCTCTGATTAGCAACTTCTCTTGAAATCGAATAAGTGAGTTTTGTGATGCGGAGAGTGCCTGTGTTCTGAATAGAAGGGGAACCTCTAGAGCTTCCTGCTCTTTCAAATCTACTAATTACACTCTTTTCATATGCCATCTTTATCTGGACCTTTAAATTGTTCATTATCCTTCTACTGCTGGATGATGGCTGGCAGGCAGCCATCTTACCACACCGTCTTTTCGATCAGGTTGTGTGCCAGCTGTAACATACTTATTCTGTTGCTCCATCCTCCCTTCTTCCATGTCCTACTCGCAAGCACTGTCACTGTTCAGAACTCACCATAGTTTCAGCCTCTGTTTACACACCCACCACGACAGGCGAGACGCTGGACAACGAGCCTACCGCTATAATCAATTGAAGCCTCAACCTTTTCACCGGGGGGCCGACATGGATCAGCATGAGAGCTGGCCCAGGTTGTGACCAGCTCCAGTGCATTTAATCCCGAGTCTGCCGTAGGGTACCCGTTTCGCTTCGAAGGGCTTCTTCTTCGTCTCTAATATCGAGTCCGTGGCGTAGCTCTTGATGGAAATCACGGATTATTGCAAAGGGGCCCCAGACGGTCTATTGGTAAAATAATAGTATACTTTTCCTATCTCCTCATGGCTTATTTATCTACACTAAATACCGAGCCGTCACTATTACCACTATAAGTAAAGCCGCAGTTACCATTGCCAACCACAAATCCAGCTCCAGTATCACTACCCTTCTTAGACATCATGTAGTTAGGGTGGTTGGTCTGTGACTTGCAGGTTGCGCCAGCGTGATAGAGAAGGAAACAGTTCCGGTTCCTAGCACGGTAGATCCAAGTCTCACAGGTACCAAATTGCTGGCAGGCATTGCAGCACTCCTCCGCAGAGCCAGCGCCGTTAGCAACTGTCTGAAAGTCGGAAGAAATGCCGGGACCGTTGTTAGCGATATTACTGACATAATATGCAGTACCGCCGCTATTGAAGTTAGGACCAAAGAAGTTTTGTTCACTGCAAGCAGCATAGACGGTAGGCCCAGGTAGGACCTCTGTCTTAGTAGCAGTAGCAGACTTAGTAGTGGTCTTCCAGGTAGTCGAGTAAGTAGTGACGCTCATGGTTGAAGTGAAGGTCTTGGTCACGGAAACATCGTTAGGAATAAGAGTAGTAGTGGTAGAGATGGTCTTGGTTGTGGTGGTGCTCTCTAGAGTGGAGATGGTCCTGGTGCGTGGAGCGCCTGTCTTTTTTACGGTATTGGTCGTAGTGTTAGAAAGCAGCTTAGTACCTTTGTGAAAGCGTTAGCAGACAAAGATCTTTCGCTAGACTTTAGACAATAATACGTACAATGCACCTCGGATGGGAAACTAAAGGCTTGGACGCCCTTCTTGGCCACGGGTGGAGCGTGGGGGTTTTTGCCGACCTTTCGGCGCTGAAGAGGGAGGGTGTCGGAGTTGATAGTATCATCAATCGGCTTGAAGCCTGTAGTGGTCGGAACATGAGTGGTAGAAGTAGACGTTGTAGTACCCGTTTTCGTTGTCGTAGTAGTTGCAGTAGCAGTAACAGTGATGGTCGCGATCTTGAATAGCGTAGTCGTAGTGCTCAAGGTGTCGGTAGCAGCTTCATCAGTGACGGTAAAAGTCTTAGTGAAGAACTTTGTAATCGTTGACCAGCGACCGACTCGCTTAGTCACAGTTGGAATGATGGTGGTGGTTGTTGTAGGCCCGATACTCTTGGTCTGGGTAGTAGTATCAGTCGGTATATCTTCGACCGATGTGGTGCCAAGTTCGGTTTGGCAAACTACCGAAGCATCGGTAGCCAAGACAGAAGCTGCCAGGAGCGGCAGAAGCGCCGCGGCGAAAAGGGTTATCTTCATGATGAAGGATGAGGAGATGAGGAATGATACTGCAATAAAGAGCAAGAGGGAAGAAGACACTGCGTTACTGGATAAGTCAAGAGAAACACATGGTTAGACAAAGGCCGATTTATACAATTCAGTCTTTGAGATCAGGTCCCAAATTGAACCACGGGCCGGCTCAGTAGATCTCTGTCCGGTCCTCGCCGCATTGCTTCGAGGGCCAGAATGTCCTAGGCCTTTGGCCATCATGCAGATCTGCGAACGGCCGTGAGTGTGTTTCAGACGAAATATGGAAGATTTCGGCCGATCAGGGATATCAATTTAAGTTCCACCAGTCTATTATTGCCTGTTACAAACCGCCCCTTTCAACGAGTGGGACGACGTAACACGTTCCAGCCGACATGGCGTTGCCGAGGCCTTTTAGACCCAAGAATACGGACATGGAGTATCAATATCCGTTCCCACATACTCCCTCGTGTAGTCAGCCACAATTCCATATTGACCCAACCGAGCAAAAGATCGAGAACTTGACAAACCAACAGCAGAAACGATCAACCATGGGTGAATTCCAATTAAATATGACTTTACCATCTTTCCCAACGACCGCTTGCTCTGCTGTCACAAATTTATATGTCAAGGCTTTCAGAATAATAGCTTATACTATCA
Source organism: Fusarium buxicola (assembly GCA_014899095.1). Lineage (NCBI taxonomy): Eukaryota > Fungi > Ascomycota > Sordariomycetes > Hypocreales > Nectriaceae > Fusarium > Fusarium buxicola. Next base: position 8,304 of record JAAVUK010001073.1, on the reverse strand, counting down.
TTGTAAGTAAAAGCAAGCTCTACGAGTCTCCATGATGTCTTTCTCCCCTTGTCCTTCAAATAGGCCTCTTCTTATCCCTCGTTTCGCTCCTTACATATATTTCAGAGGTAAGTTATCTGCATAATGTGCTAGAGTGCTGTGTGCATATGAGCAACCCTTTTACTGGTAGTACAAGTTTGGCGTTTGTTTGGCGTTGTTGCCGTTCCTGGTAAAGATACAAGCCTTGAAAGCATCAAATAACCTTTTGTGCCTTGCATTGTACGGTTAGAGGCCGCAGGGGCTGGCCATGTTGAATGGTCTACATCAGCCACTAGGTGTGGCGACTGCAGTCATATGTAAAGGCACTTAGAAGGTAGCTGATCTTCTAGAGGCATAAAGGTACCTATACTATTATGGATACCTATAGCCACCTGTTACTAACAATAACCTTTGAGAACCTCCTATACGCGGAGAGAGCCAATACGGGTTTAGAGTCATATTCCGCTGTGGCGACAGTACGGCCGTGAGCGCGAACAAGTTCGCCCTATTTTAGCGATAGCTTTGAGTTCCGGAGATAAAGCTTGTATACATGAGTCCCAGCATTCGAGATCGCGTGGACAGAGCCAACTCGACCCGCACGTGGCCCTGGGGGGCTCACGTTAGCTCAGCCATACATACCAACCGCCAGGTGAGCACTGACTACAACGTTGCTGCATGCGGGGGGTGAGTTGGAATTCAACCGGGTCCAATGTGAATCTCGATCTCAGAAAGAGAAAGTCATATAGGATGGATGTTCAGATGTTGAAGCAATTCAGCCCCATAGATGAAACTAGGAGGAAATACCATATTCACCCGGAGTCACCGAGGCCTAGACTCGGCCGAACGACAGACGAAAGACGTCGGCTTCCTTTCCCCTTGGCAGCGGAGGAGCTGGTGGGTCCCATCCTTTACCCGTGAAAGCCACAGTGTACTTAGAAGTCCGTGGCTTATTCTATTAATGTATTTTGATTGGCTGATTCGTTCAATACAGCTCAGATGAGTGGTCATACGAAAGCCTGTGGAGTTTTCGAGGCAAAGCTCAAGTGGCTTATCAAGTCGCTCCGCATCTTGTGGTCTCCACCAGCTCCTTCGCTGCCAAGGGGATTGTATCAGGCCATGAGCTATTCCGTCGAAATTAAGAGTCGTAGCTTGTGTCATTAAACCATTATCGGTCAATGATTCAATAGCCATGGGCTAGGGGGCTTTAGGCTTGGTGGTGAGACGGACTCTGTCTCGAGAGACTTTACTATGTCTGGAGAAGCCCTCAAAAAACTTAGAATTTCTCTTACAGTAAGGATATAATGGACACTGGGACAAAAGCGGCCACTTTCCTTTGCTGTTGGATTCTCATTTCGTTCAGCTGTGATTTAGTGCATAGCACTCCTTAACCCTACCCTATCCCCTGCCATTCAGGTCTATTGGCTTCTACAGAAGCCTCAACACTCATTGCCCGTCATGGTATTTACCAACAAACTTGCTTCTTTTGCCCTCGCAGCTCTTCTCCTCTGCAGAACTTCAAATGCTGCCCCCAGCCCCGACATCCCCCTCTTGAACCGCCGGGATGACTCAGGCTCAAGCGCAAATGCCACAGGTTCCAATGACAACAGTACTAGCCTTGAGCCTGTGCTTCCTCCCGAAGTGAACCCACAAGATCTTTCCATCCTTGCCCTTGACCCCAAAGTCGTTCTGGCTTGGGCAGGTTCGCCCAGCTCCGACTCCAGCTCTCGACGCATGCTAAAGCGTGATGATGGTCTTTTCTCCCAAGCCAACTTCACATTTAGGTATCCAACAATTCCCCTTGATCATTCAGCCTACGTCTCAGATATTGTCTGCTCAGACGGTCGCATTACTGCTACCTTGAGCAGCGCTGCATTTACTTACGCCAAGAGCCAGTGGAAAGGTGCTAGAAAGATCATCTTTATAACATCTGTAGATGGATGTGGAGAGGATAATGACAACGACTTGTTTCTTTCTGAGTCCATCACCTTTTCTAATAGCGACAAGACCTTCACAGCTCAGGGATCCTCAACTGAGTATAAGGATGTTTTCAAACACTTTAACCTCAAATGGGGTCAGATTGGAACCTTGAATGTAAGGCGTGCTATTAGTAAGAGAGCTGTAGGTCTACCGTACCCGCGTTTATCCCTAGTCTTGGAGCTGACTCGTTTTTCTAACAGATGTTCGAACCACACGCCCTCGATAAGCGGGCTAGCAAGTCATTCAGTATCGAATGGGGTGCTTACCTTACCGATATTATTGGTGAAGCCGATGATGCGCCGTGGCCCAACTCTGCGCTTCTTTTCCAATGGGGCAAGGATGGTGGCGACGAAGATGATTCTTTCGCCAAGGGTGAAGTTTCTGACCCTAATGGCCATCACAAGCGCTGGAACAACGATACTCTTTCAGAGCGCGATCTAAGCTATGGCCTGGCTCTGTACTGCGTTGAGTGTGGCTTTGGCGGCTCAGCAACTATTACAGGCGAGATCGATGCCGGCGCCAAGATTCTTCCTCCCTTTATCGAAGTTGATACGGTCCAGGCTGGATTCCAAGCCACTTTTAAAGCCGGACTGAATCTAGGGATGAAGGCTTTTGTTAAATACGAGAAGGAATGGCAAAAAGAGCTGTCAAGAATTCCCCTTGGTGGCTTCTCAATCCCTCTTCTTTGCAGCATTGGTCCCTTCGTCAGTCTCTCGGTGTCAGCCGGGGTAGGCATTGAGGCAACTGGCACGTTGCTCATTGGCGCTTCGGTCGAGTGGGACAACATTGACATCTTGATCGATTTGCTCGATTCCAGCAACAGCCATTCTAATGGTCTGGTTCCAACCTTTTCACATAAATCCGAAGCTACGGGCGAACTGAGTATGGAGGCTTCATTGGGCTTGCCAGTGGAGTTGGGCATCGGTATCAACATCCTAAGCGGCTTATGGAAGGCGGACGCAGGCATCGTGGATACGCCCTCGGTCGTTCTCGAAGGCAGCTTCGAGATAAATGCCGAGATCAATGACCAGGGCGAAATCGTGACAGATGTCGATGGTGACTGCTATGGCATCGCTTGGGACATCCACTTTGAGAACAAGCTCCAGGCTGTCATTGACATTGACGGCATCGACCCTCTTCAGTTTGATCTTATCGATCCTCAAGAGAGTGACCCCATCGCTCAAGGCTGCATAGGCTACGTCAACGATGGAACCGGCGACGATGACGGTTCTGGCTCTCAAGACGACACAGGAATGGCGGGTGATGGAATGAGCAGCGGTGGGACAGGCTTATACGGCTTTCGCGTTGGAGCACAACCAGTGCCTGGCCTTGACCTTGACCCAGCCTCTACCAAGAAACCCAGCACAGAGAGCACCAAACAAAAGGGAGGCGCAAAGAACGCCAAGCCGAAGAGCAGCAACAAGAAGGCTAGCAGTCCGGCAAGTAGCAAGCCTACTAGCTCTACAAAAAAGACCACTGGCGCTGCTAGCAACAAAGCACCAAGCGCCGCTAAGCATGCTAAACCAGTGGGTAGCAATAAGCAGAGCAAAGCATCGACTACCAGCAAGAGGACATCCAGCACTACCAAGGCCAGCACCATCAGCACAAGTACCATCAAAACTACAAGCACCAGCAGTAGCGAAATCTCAAGCCCTGTCCAGAACACCAAACCAGTTGAGAACAACGAGCAAGTAAAGCCAACAACCACCGCCAAGGCGACGAATACAGCAAAGAAATCTTCTCCTCCCTGCATACCGTTAGCTGTTGCCGACCCCAAGCCCCCCTCGGGCTCGACCTGCAAGAAGACTGTCGCACAAGCCAAAGCCCCGTCCAGGTCCGTCATTAGTAGAACCTATGCGGCCAAAGACGCTGGTGTCTGCGCCGCTAGCTGTTTTAAAAATAACCAGTGTGTGAGCTTCAGCTATGATGGAAAAAAGACGTGCCAGCTTTACAATAAAGCTATCAAAGGTCTGGGGGTGACAACCAAGAAGGGCCAGCCACCATCAACGTTCTACGATAGGGAGTGCTACGCGTACAGAAAGTGTTCCAAGTAGTAGTCTTGGGTCTTGTATGGCGAGTCATAGGCGGCAAGTTTCATCAGCCACATGTAATCATCGCGTATAGCAGCGAGATATTAAGATATGGACGGTATTTTTCATGAATAACTTTTCAATACTTGACCTTGAGTCTTTACTCATGCTCCACACGCACCAGTCTCTAAATATCAGAACTTTCACTTAATCTCATCTTTCAAACAAAGTACGGCAGTAACATTCATCTATCGACTCCTATTCCCATCCCGTTTTGACCAAGAATGGTTACGAGATGCACGTTAGAACCAATCACCGCAGGCACGCCCTATTACTTAGACATTTCAAGCCTGTTGGTAAGGGCGTCGGGCTGAAGGACATGGCGTGGATGATGAGATGGCTGGGAAGCTTTGGGTATGGACCGAAGAACAGCTGAAGGACCAAGCATATGGATTGAGATAGATACGCTGCCCAGCCGCCTATGTGTAACTAAATCATCCGCCTGATAGGCATCTTCCAGAGCCCAGTGATTGCTTTCCCACCAAAGGGCTCTTTATACTGGCCATGTTTCGATGAGTTCATTGAAGGTATCAAATTTAAATGGTTTTTACCAGCGTTGTATCCATGTCAAACTTCTCCACCGGTCTCCGTCTCTCCTCTTCCAGTCTGCTCGCAATGAGACCCATAATGAAGGCAGGGCTGAGTCCTTTTTCTTTTTCGTATTTCCTTATGGTTGGGGCCGCTTCCAGACCATCCATGACTGGCATTGCGATGTCCAGCACAATGAGCCTGCATCGCTCGGGATTCGCCTTGTAGGCACCAACAGCTTCTTGGCCATCCCATGCGATTTGATACGTGAGCCCCAGTCTATCAAAGAAAGTGGCTACAATCTTCTGATTGATCTTGTTGTCATCGACGAAAAGATACTTGGACTCGTCGTTGGCCGCGACGAAGGAGTCTTTTGCTGCCTCTTCCTTCTTTGTACTAACATATGCTCTACCAACAGTAGAGTCGGTACTGGATAACTGAGTGTTCGATTGTACCGTGTCGGGAGGCGCTTTACTACCACTCTTGGCAGCCTTACCTGCGAGCTCGCTCATTTCCACCGTAGGTCAGTGTGTTGGGCGGGCCCGAAATGTATATTCGCAATTCGCTGGGTGACCTTGATGGGTCACGTTCTCTGTCAAAGGAAATACCGATGAAGTCTCAAGTTGAATCTTATAAATATGTGGAATATTTTCTGAGGGAGTAAACTGGGCCGTTTCAGGTCCAGTATTAGCAGGAAACCAGTTTGGTCCATTTATTCCTGATACCTATGACAGGTAGTTGAGGATTTTTATGATCTTGCGTCATGGTTAGTAAAACGAGGGGAAATATATGGGTACTCTTATCATCACACGAGGTGACGGGTCGGGCCGTAAGACTCAGCCGTCTTGGTTCGGAATATTAGAGCCGGCGGCAAGAACGGACCGAATCCAAGGGTAGAGTCTGATAGTAGCGACGAATTTGCGCCGATATCAAAGCATAAGCATGTAAAGCAAGAGAAATGCCCGGCTTGCAAGGCATGTCAGGGATTTCAAGTGGGAATGCCCTCAACACACAGCTCAAGTAGCCGGCCGGCTTTGGCGGAGGTTGATAGCAGTAGGTAGCCGAAAAGGAAAAGGCCACAGACTTACTACCAATGTGATAAGTCAAGTCTGAGGCAGCTGCTTGTACTAAGCCCCCTGTATTGCCAACAAGGCCCTGCCTGCTAAAATACACGATATTCAGCATCATTCTATGGCCTTGGCGTTACAGCCTCGGGCCGAGCTTTACAAGCTCATGCGACCACGGCCCACTAGATGGGCTGGGCATGAATAAATACAATAAAATCTCACCAGAAGGTGAGTAAGAAGAGGCAAATCGAAGACCTCAAGTCGAAAGAGAAGAGGGCTTCGTACACAGGCCATGTCATCCTTGGCCATATTTGTAGTAGTTGCAGCCACGCCACGCTTCTTTGTTGGTGCAGGCTCAGCTATCACTTCTTCATAATCAAGGTTCTGACCCCTCGGATAACCGAAAGTCCAGGCTTGCCAGGCTCGAAACCTCACGAAAGCAATCTGGCGACGGGATCGGCGCGCCAGAATCAGAACGAGCCGCGTCTCTCTCACAGAACCTGACTTCTCCTAATTGTACTTCTCCGGCCGCATCTAACAAAGGAGGTATTCCAGAACCTCGACAGATAGCTGAATCTTGTCATCCTCATCCTACCCTTAGTCTAGCATCCTCCTCTCCTTCTCGTTGCTAATCCTTTGCACGTCTTTTTCTCGCGTATGTAGCCTACCATAGTTGACATAGTGCACAACGTCCTGATCCCCGTATAGTCATCTCAGATTAAGGCAATCCCAGTGGGAACATCAAAATCAGACCCTGATGCCAGCCCACTCATCCTAATATAGATCATGTCTTCCACGTTTTCTAATAAAGAGGCATTACCCATTTAATCAGACTGTCTCAAGCCGTCGTACCGTTTTGGTTCGATAGCATGTGTCTCATATACGTAGGAAAGTCTGGCCTGACTGTCAATCTGATCTGAGCTTAGACCACCGGTCGATACTATGTTTGTCTTTCTCGCCAGACCATTCAATTCGTAGCTTAAGACAACCCGAGTAAATATAGCGGCGAATACAAAGAAGTAGATGACTGGCAGAGAGTCGGCCAAGGGTATAAGAACGATGCTGCCAATGAGAACAGTACCAAGGATGATGTGAAGTCCGGAAATCAGTCGGACGAGGCTTCCGAGGAGGCGTTGCAGAGTTTGTCTATTTTGTCGACGTTCAATTCTGAGGTCCATGCCCTGACCACAAGGGGTCAGCTCAGAAATGACTAACTCGGCCCAGCGGCTTCTCGTTCTGTTGTGTCCCAATTCGGGGGTAGCCCGGCGGAAGGCCAAGGCGAAGACGACAAAACTGAGTAGGTGAAGTGGTAGGTTTAAAGAGGCCCATCCAAATAGCGTGGCCGTTTCCGGTACGCCAGGGAGGTATACACATAACGGGGCTAGGGATATAGCCCGATATGTGAACCGATAGACTTGGTAGAAGTAGTTTGCTGTCGCCGCCATGGCGACGGCATACTCAACAAGAGACACGAGAAGCTTTACAATAAAGGATTTCCCGTACAGAGCCCGTACAGGTACGAGGGGCTGACCGCTGTTGCTTGCTTTCTGCAGAATGCCCTCGTAATCGAACTCGGTTGGGTTTGGTGACATTAATCCAAAGCCCAGCAACGTGGCGAGAAATGGTCTTCGGGTGCTCAGAATGCTGATCTCGGCCATGCTGGGCCCGAACTGAACAAGGCCTGCCGGTAAGAGCGCCAGCAGAATACCCGCCACGGCCATGTTTGCCTTGTTGAGCTCTCCATGAACATCCAGGATACAATCAATTAACGCGCTCGAATATTTGTGCCCCCAGCTTGGATCAGGGAGGCTCTCATTGAAATAGTTTGCAAACTGCTCAGGACACTCCTTATGAAAGCGCGGCTTGTCGTATTCGTCCACGGTCGGAAAGAATCGTTTGAACTGGGTTCGGGACCGGTCGAGTCCCGCAGCGGCGATAGATATGCATAGGCCGTGGGCTAGCAGAAGATACAGTGTCTTGGAGCGACGCATTTCTTGATGACTCGGCGATGGTGGTTAAGGTATTTGCAAAGTACGAATAGGTTAGCACAGGAAAAGGAGAATAAGGCTACGAATGATCAAGGAAGGGGGGCACTTTTAGAAGAGACACGTCGACAACCCTGGTATATTAGGGGCATTATCAGGCAGCCCAGCCTTCTTTCTTCAACATTCGATAAAATAAGCGCTAAAGACCCCATGTCACCTGAGACTCATCTTTGTCCAATACAGAGACGTTTTTAGTCGCTCAAGTTGTATTTTTAACCGAGAAGTCTGTTTCAGGGGACTGGGAGAGACCGTGGGGGCCAGGGACAGAGCAAATAAAAGTGTCGAAAGTGCTTAAGCGAACATGTTCACCGCTTGCTGACCCCTGCAGCCTGTCAGACGGCCTCCCGGCCCGATCTTCCTTAGCATCCTTGTCGCTGTCAGATCAGGCAACTCGCTTCGAGATCGCAGCCGCTGTGTTGCAGGATAACGGCATCTGATTAGTCCGGCTATTAGCGCTTAGACCCGCAATAGGGGCAGCTTATTAAGCACGAGAGGCCACAAAGCCTCACTTTCCTTTATAGAAGAACAAGGCTCTTTCAACCCTTAATTCCTACAGTAGGGGGCAGTTAGTTTAAACAC
>JAAVUK010001067.1:0-12232 GCA_014899095.1 Fusarium buxicola | reverse complement strand
GCTTGACGGAGCCCCGACGGCGCCCTACAATGTTTTGATGATTGTAGTGACCTGGGGGGAAAGGGATTTTGATTTTTTTCTTGATTTTTTTTTTAAATTAATAAATTAATAGCTGACTTGAAAATAAAATATTGCTTGCATACTAAATTGAGCCACCAAATACCTAAGCGATAGAGGTTGGCTAGTACGCATCGAGCTGGACGGAAGTGGCTGCGCCACTCTTTCTTGGTTCTGTTCTGTTCAGCCCTGACGTCAATGAAGCGCCCCCCGGCTTTCGCGCCTGCTGATCTACTCCGTAAGGTCCATCACCTCCGGAGCGTAGGTTGCTGGGTAAGGTACTTATGGATTGGTCATCCCCTTCTCCCCTTCTTGGCCAATATCTCATCACTCTTCCCTGAATTGCCTCTGACGTATGCCATTTTAGGCGGTCACGATTTATTTTCTTGTTTTATGCTGTGATTTTATGAACATTGGTGCTAGCAAGCAAGCAAGCGAGCGAGCGTGCTTTGCTCTGACGGCGACTTTGTTCTTACAACCACCTGAACCACAACCACAGCCACAGCCATGGCGAACCATCACGAACCCTTCGCGGCCATGGGCCCTGTCGAGTGGGAGCAGATCCCGCAAGACTCCCTCCAAGACTTCTTCACCGGCATCTTTTCCGAGACGCAGACCGTCGTGGAATCCATCCCGGCTCCGGCGTTGAGGACAGCCCCAGCTAGCACCGGCGCCGGGCGTGCCCGCTCCAAGACCGAGTCGGCAGCCTCGGGCCCCGATATCCAACGAGCCCTGTCGCAGCGACAGAAGGCTTCGGCCATCAGCCAAGCGCAGGAGCTACGCAAGGAGTGGAAGGAGACCAAGGTCAACGCCAAGGATAATCCCCTCGGCATCAACGTCTACAAGCTCGGTGCCAAGGACGGGCGCGGGGCCTGGTTTGCGCGCCGAAGTGTTCACGAGGGCTTGTCGTTCGACGACTGGAAGAAGGGCCTCGAGGTGGAGTTCGTCGAAACGATGAAGGTCCAGGGATCACCGGGGAGCGGCAACATTCGCGGCATTGGCGCTGATAAACGTGTTGAAGACCAGACTATTGATGATGCCAGCAGACTGCAGGGTAAGTCATCAGTTCCACCATCTCATCTGCCCACCCGACAACGTGATTGATGCCTGACTATTATCGCCAATAGTTTTCCAGCTTTCTGCACAGTTTCCGGGACCGACGGCCCCACGAGACTTTGTGACTTTGCTTCTAACCTCCGAGTCTTCCGTGAAGCCCGCCAAAGGGTCTCGCCCACTGAGACAGTTCATGATTGTCTCAAAACCATGCGAGCACCATGAATGTCCCACGCGCCAGGGCATCATCCGTGGCTACTACGAATCGGTCGAAGTCATTCGTGAGATCCCAGTGGAGAACTTTACGTCTAGGAGATCGTTGTCGTCAGCGGACTTGTTCAGTCGAGAGGAGGCCCGCGGACTAAGCCCCAAGCCTGGCAGCGAAGGCCACGGCTCAGTGCCTCCCGACGAGTTCCCTACTGCTGTTGAATGGATCATGGTGACCCGAAGTGATCCTGGAGGCAGTGTCCCGCGTTTCCTCATCGAGAAGGGAACGCCGCCTGGCATCGTTGGCGATGCTGGCAAGTTCCTCAAGTGGGTGACTGCCAAAGCGATGCAAGGGTTTCCCGAGCCCAGTGAAGCCGACGACGTTACTAAGGATACTGAACTACCTGTACTGGATAAAGAGAAGTCGCCAGCGTCAGCGCCAGCGTTAGCCTTGCCAAACATTCCCACCACTAACCTTGACCGTGTTGATGAGCATCCGAACCATGACGGCATGATCCCCAGCAATAATGGTTTATACGGCATTGTAGCCGGTGCCATAGGCGCAGCGAGCTCATATATTCCCACGGGGCTGCTCAAAACATGGGGAACCGGCTCAGAGCTTGTATCCACTGATGAGAGCACATCGGACATTCCTCCTGCCGGGGAAGAAAAGCACCACGAAGACAACGACGACGACGACGAAAGCGACACCTCTTCTATCCGAAGCTTTGCGTCTGCCCTTGAGAAGAGTGTGGCCGACGAAACCAAATCCCCTGGCAGCATCACCGAGTCCCAATCCGAGACATCACGTTCCAACCTAGCACAGACACAGGGCGACAAGGAGCTTAATAAGCTTGAACAGCGGAAAAAGAAGCTCGATGAGAAGCTGGCCCGCCTTTCGGGGCGTCGACAGACCAAGCTCCAAGGCGATAAGGAGAAGGACGATGCTACGCTGGCCAAGTTGCGAGAGAAACACGAACGTGAGGTCTCCAAGCAAGAGGAAAAGTACCGCCGCGAAATGCGAAAGCTCGAAGAGAAGCGTGAGGCGGAGCAACGCAAGGCCGAAGAGCGTCGACGCAAAGCTCAAGAGCGTGAGGAGAAGAACAACCTCTCCCTTGAGCTTGAGCGTGTTCGCGCAGAGCGTGACGTCGCTCGTCGCCAAATTGCCATCCTCGACACACAAGTAGGCGAGCTCCAGGCGCAAAACACGATGCTGGTCCGCAAACTGGGTAAGCAGGGGCTGCTGGGCAGGTCTGACTCTTCGTCGTCGGTTAAGAGCCTTAAGAGAGCCAGCACAGTGGTCGAGACATCCTAGCGGGAGGTGGAGGTGGAGGTGGACAAGAAAATGCTTTTATATACAGCAAACAAGCAACGACCGGACGGTTTATTGCGAGGCGTCGGGGACGGAATAAGATGGAACAGAATAACTTGAATTAATTCATGGCTTTTTTCTCTCTCTTCTTCTTCTTTCATGTCGCTGCTTGTCTTAAGCATGTGTAGTCTTCCCAAGCGGCTGAAGTAAAAGGCCAGACATGTGCCCCTGTCCTTCTTGCAAGACACCATCAAACCTGTTCATGTCCGCGCGAAGCTCGACATCAGGATGGTGTCTCACCAGCGCGGCAGAAGTATGGACAATGCGGGATAGGATTGCAAATACGTCCGGTTTCGAGCCGTACCCAAGAGGACCATCCTCCTCTCCCACGAGACCACGCATCTCTTCGAGACCTGCGCCCGTCCATCCCGTCAACGCCTGGAGTGCGGGATCCTCTGCTTCCCAGGTGAGACCCTCAAAGACGGCAACCCAACGCTGCGTCTCCCTAACCTCGTCGACGAAGAGGTTCTGCTCCTCAATGACGAAGAGCGAGTCGTCAAACTTCAACGCCTCCTGCAGCTGATCCTTGACCGAGATCTCACTAGGCTCAGGGATTGGGAACTGCGCATCTCCCATGATTCGACGCACAATGACCTGGCGGAAGATTGAGCTATTACTGAAACGCTGCGCTAGCCATGTGAGGAGACGGTTGGCGGCCTCGATGGGAACAAGGGCTTGGCCGAGGATGCTCTTGACAGCTGCAGAGCTAATCTCGCGAATATCGTCGTCATCGTCGTTCAGTGAATCGTAGAGGGCGAGAAGTGCTGGGAGATGCTCTTCGCCTGCCCAGGCTTGATCTTCTTCTATGCTGATGAAGAACGAGCAGAGCGACTCTGCTGTGGCTAAACGAGTATCGAAATCCTTTCGACTATTAGCTGCCAGTGACGAACCGGGGGAGTTGTCACAAACCTTGTCGTCCAGACCACCTTCGGCCACCATGTGTCCCCAATTCTGGACGCCTTGAGGAGCAACGCCCTGGGATTTCGTCAGAATGGCCGTTATACAGCCGCTGACTCTGATGACAGCGTTGGCGAGGGCTGGGTTCAGGGAACTCCAGGGCAAGCTGTTCCAGATCTGGGAGAGCATAGCTGGTGACACGTTTCCAAGGCTCCTAGTCTTTAGCAGCTGATCTAGGATTTCCATTAGGTTTTGCAGAGCAACGACTCGAGGCTCTGCAGGACCAATCTTGAGGCAAACGTCTCGGTAAAGGTTGCAGAATTCGTTCACATCGTGCTCTGAAAGTTTCGATACATCCCATAGCTTAGGGATCGTCTCCAGGCCAGCCACTAGTGTGTTGACTCCCAGGGTCTTGCTTAGTAGCAGAACAGCAAGGTTCTGTACCGGGCTGTTGGACTCTGCAATCAAGTGCACCTCGTGAATGACACGTTGTGCTCTGAGAAGTGCGCTCTCCCGCTTACCAAACGCAGGAAAGTCAAATACAAGACGACCAATTGCTTCTGGTCTGGGGAGAACTCGTACTAGATTCACAACCTCGAGATAGGCTGCAGCGATTTCCGGAGAATCAAGCGATTGGATTTCCCGCCAGTATTCGCTGAGGAATCCGGAAAGCTTGGGAGTATCATCTGTGAGTTTGTAAGCAGTTGACCTTGTATTTGTCGGGCGGAAGATACTTGCGCTGTAGCCGATCTGGCATAACCTCGCTGAGTCTGTCAACGATGTACTTCAATGACAAGAGGACACCATGAACGTGGTTCTGAGCATTTCCAATCTGAGAACGAATAGACTCTGCCGCCAAACTGGTGATGGTGTCCAGCCACTGGTCGTGCAGGAGACACGAGCACATAGTTCGAGCAGCAATCTCACGTACATGCCAAACGGGGCTGGCTAGATACTTGGCAATGTGTATTTGAAGCTCCTCGCGGAGTAGTTCAGAGGGACCTGCTCTTCGGATGATGTCAAGTGCCGGGAAGACCGACTCCGCTGCTGCTGAGCTTGTAGCTGTAGCTCTAGGCGCCATCATCTGATGGCCCGACTTGAGAAGATTGAGGAGGGCCTTTGGTAGCGAGGGATAGCGGTGATAAGAAATGCGATTGGCTTTGCCATCCCAGCCAGCCTCCATGGTAGCCTTGCTCTCGTGCGAGCCGAAGAGACAGTCAATGAGACTGCGAAGTAGGATTAAACCGCAGTTTCGGACCGCCCAAAGCTCTGACTTTAACCCATTCGCCGCCAGTTCCAAGCATTGGGGCAAGAATTTCTCAGACTTGTTTCCAATGGCCGTTAAATAAGAGCTCTTGAAGATCTCTTTCAGACAGTTGTAGGCGTGGACTTGGGGTAGATTGGAACCGTCCGTTTCGGAGACACGAGCCTCTTGACTAGCAACCTCCATCAACTTGGCCATAACTTGTTCAAAGGAAGGGTTGGTTGCGTTGGCAGAGAGAACGCCTGTCATCATGGCAGGAATACCGGCAGATCTTCGAGTTGTTGATAGTTGAGCATAGATGGCTTCTAGAGTACCCTGTTTATGAGTCAGCCCCTGAACAGGATCGCCCCTTCATTAAATGAAGCTCTTCAGCTCTTTTGAGAAAGCGCCAAGGCTCAAGAAGCATAAACGAGGGTTGACTTACGTTGTACCATTGTTCAAGCAGAGTCGGGGCCCCTTCAGCGCTGACATCTACCTGGTCGAGATGCTTGACCAATTGACAGCAAGTCGAGAAAGTGGAGGCGACGGTGGTGAATGCACCACGATGCCTTAGACTTGCAAGCTGCGTGAAGGTCAGGTTTCCTATTCTTTCATAGACCTCTCTTGATGGACAGATCCTGCCCTCGCGAGATCGCTGCTTGATCGAGAGAATCAGGGTTCGCATTAGGTTGCTGTCCCACCGTTAGCTCAAACAATCGAGGTCTAGGTAATGGACAACTTACCTTGCCTCGTGGACTGACCGAAAGCTGTAGCTCAGGACATCTTTCGTATCAAGCCCGCCCACTTCCTCAAGTTCTTGCGGCAAATGGCCTTCAGGCGAATCGTCACAGAGAATATCCCGAACCGCCACCCAGACTCGCTCGCAGCAAGTTACAAGAGATTCTTGTAGACCCTTGACAGATTGTAGCTCGCTCTCAGAGAACTGAAGCTCTGAGACTACCCTCCACATGTAGCAGAGAGAAGCAAAGTCGCCATGGAGGGGCGCATCTAGAACCGCCTGTCCGAGGTCTTTCTCTGCTACTCCCAATTTTTCTTCGAGACCACCAATTAGGTTCGAAAGAAGGGCCACTCTTTGTTGCTCGTCCTCCAGAAACCGATATCGTAGTTGGCAGATTCTAGCAACACCGTCTGAATGATCCGCTCTGGCGGTCCGGCGTGCGAGCTCGTCAGCTCTCTTCAGAAGCTCCGCAAGCTCCTCGGCAGGATTCACCTTGCCCTGCTGAGCCATAAGATAGAAGTTCCTGTATCGTCCGTCCGAGAATATCCTTTTCAGCACTGTGGCTGAGTGATCTCGAATGTCGTCAAAGGGGTCCAAGATCAAATCTGACAGAGCCCGCAACCATCGACCGTCGAACTGATCAAAAAAGAGTCGCTGATCGTCCGAGGTTTTCCATGTTTTCGTCTTCTCTCCCTCCATCCGAAGGACGAACGTCGCCGCCTTCAGTGAAGCGATATGCCGCTGATAGGAGGCCGTCGGTGTCAACTCGCTGCATAGGAAGCCAATGTACCAGAACAAGAACTTCTCGTGATAGTCCAGGCAATGAGCTAGCTGAGCCTCCGGTAATGAAATCAGATTGGTCCTATAAAGGATAGGCTTCGACTCATGCGTCTGTCCAGGCTGTCCCTTTTGATTCCGAGCTGCCGCTCTTGGTATACTCTTCTTGAGCACGAATATGGCGCCTCTCACTCTCTTGAACATGTCTCGGGCCTTGCTCGCCACCTCGTTTCTAAACTTTGCATCCGAATCTGCGAAGTACGTTGCCAAGTGCTTGCGTAGCAAGTCCAAGGCGGTAGACGAGTATGGCCTCGTAGTCGAGGGGGAACTAATAAGCAGAGAAAAGGCAAGAGATCGGACTTCGTGTGAAGGATGGGCCAGCACGCTCTCTAGCACTTTTTCATCAAGTACAATCGACGATTGATTGTCATCTGTCTTGTCATCACCCAATGCTGCTACTATTAGCAATTGTCAAGATATTCGGGTATGCAGCCCCACCTGGTTCTTCCACCAGGCCAACCTTTTTCCCAATCTCCAAAGCCGCCAGTTGCAGCAGCGCCGGGAGGTTCAGGTCTATCTCAGCACCTGCTGAGACAGCTTCATGTGCATTCATCCTCTTCAAGAACCCCAAAGCTTCCGCCTTGTCGGCCTTGAAGAGGGGTAGGAAGATGTAGTTCTTGATTGACTCGAGGATTGACGGCTCCTCATTGACGGCTTCCAGAAGCCATTTGTGCCATGTCTCAATGCTCAGCTCAACCGGTACCTCCCGGCCCTGCCGTCTTAGACCACGATATAAGCAGAGAATGAATCTTCCGGCAGTTGGGCACACAAAGTGAAGCCTCATCCAGTGGAACAGCTCGAAGATGAAGGATTTCCATACTTCAAGTGCGCCGGCTGAAGAATCCTTCTGTTGAAGGGCGACATAGCTGGATCGAATCTCCTCCAGGGTGACAATGTCTTTGGCCAGGAGGTGATCCAGGGCTTTGATGGCGGACCGAGCAAGAGGTTTGGACGACCTCCCTGTCACGATGGACACGAGATTGTCTAGAATGGCCGATTTTGTCGACTGTCCCGCTCGTTCGTCCGGGTTTCTCCCAATGAGCTGGGGGAGCAAGTCCAGGACCAATTTCATGGACCGGTGGTTGTCTGACTCATTCCATTCGACATAGAAGTTGAAAAGCTTGATGGTGACATCCCTGGAAAACGCCCAGAGCCGGAGGTCTTGGGAATGGGATTTTGATGACTGTTCCACAAAACCGCAAAGTTTTACGCACGAGTTGCCTGATGCTCCTCTAGGCTGGGAAGCATTCTCCAGAAGCGTTGCAAAGATTGACCGGGCCCAACTACAGTTCTCTTAGGATACATACATGGAGATCGTCTCGGAATAATTGCGCACCTTGCCTGGTTCTCACTTGGCTGTTCTTCGACCCATTTAGAGATATGGTTGGAGTTGGCGATTAAGTCGTCAACTTGCTGGGCCGTATCCTTCATCTTGGTGCCAGAGTCTGTGGTTGACAAGGGTAGAAGCCTCGTGATTTCTGTATCTTATTTCAGACGCAGAAAACCCCAAAAATTTGCTTAAGCCCAGTGTCAGAGTCTCCTACACCTAAAAACGTCGTTAATAAGAAAGTTGGTCTCATCACCAGAGACGATAGGCTTTTGCGATGCTACAGAAGCGTAGGACCCACATCACGTGCTTAGTCACGTGAGAAAAATATGCCCTGCCGAGTCCCACAAGTGCCGATTTTCGATTTCTCAAAATCTCGAAAACGCCAAACGCTTTTTAGATCCCCCAACCACAACTCGCCCCGACCACCATTAGATTGTATTGCCATCTATTGGGAGACTGTCAAGATGTCGAAGATCACAGTCGGTAAGATATGATTCCTGGCGCCTGGACCCGAGTCGCTACGCTTTCGCCAAATATTTCGAATGCGACTTCAATGCTAACTGCGATACAGCTAATGTCCGGACGCAAGTCTCTGAGCTCTTGGAGTACTCCAACGAGACCAAGAAGCGCAACTTCCTCGAGACCGTCGAGCTCCAGATCGGCTTGAAGAACTATGATCCCCAGCGTGACAAGCGTTTCTCTGGCACCATCAAGCTGCCCTCGATCCCCCGCCCCAACATGGCCATCTGGTAAGACTTTGAAGAAACCTGCGATGGGAGTGGCAATTGCTGACGAGTTATTGTAGCATTCTGGGTGACCAGCACGATATCGATCGTGCCAAGCACGGCGGTGTCGACGCCATGTCCGCCGATGATCTCAAGAAGCTGAACAAGAACAAGAAGCTCATCAAGAAGCTTGCCCGCAAGTACGATGCCTTCGTCGCTTCTGAGGCTCTCATCAAGCAGATTCCCCGTCTCCTCGGCCCCGGTCTGTCCAAGGCCGGCAAGTTCCCCACCCCCGTCTCCCACGGCGACGATCTCACTGGCAAGATCAACGAGGTCAAGTCCACCATCAAGTTCCAGCTCAAGAAGGTTCTGTGCATGGGTGTCGCCGTCGGTAACGTTGATATGGAGGCTGAGCAGCTGGTTGGCAACGTCATGCTGGCCATCAACTATCTCGTCTCTCTCCTGAAGAAGGGCTGGCAGAACGTCGGTAGCTTGACCATCAAGGCTACCATGTCTCCTCCTCGGCGCTTGTACTAAGTGTGCTTCTTTGGTAACTGCCTGAGATAGCCTGGCAATTGTGTCCACTGAGACGCGGACAATGCAGTTTAGACTGGGATGGCAGAAAATTGAAGACATTTAGGAGCAACACATGCCTTGCCGATGCGACGTAACGTAGTCGTTGTGCCATGATACCTGGTTATGACTTTAATAATACTCTGGGGCATTATCCGTATGCTCATCAGCAATGCCTCGTCACCATATGAATTATGCATAAACAGCACTGCAAGGATCGCAAAGCCCATCGAAGACAATTGGAAATTGCCTAGTTTCCTAGCCCCCACAAGGCGAGCCGAATGACGCGATTGACTGACTCCTTTTCCTTGTCTTGAGTCGGGTTTCGGGTCATTAATTGCGGGACAAGCGCAAGGGCTGGAAGCGAAGCCGCTGGTGGGGAAAATGAAGACTGGGCGACATTTTCATAGCTGGAGAGGTTGACAAACCAGCATGATCATGATGGAAAGAAAAGAAGGTGGAAGCATGGCAGGATTCATGGGCTGCCCCAAGAAGCAAAAAATGGATCGTCATTAATGGTTCTAGTTCATACGCGAGAAGATGGCCCCCTTCAATGCGGGCAGCTTTTCGTTACTCGCCAAGCGACGAGGCCCCGTCGCCCAATCACTCTAGCCAGAGTGCCCCAAACGCCGTCATCGCCAAAGTCCAGATCATCTAGGTTCAAGTGTTGCCCGTAACGCCAAACCTCCCTAAATCGTAGTCCCTCCAAGCCCTTATTGGGGAGGTAGGGGTCCAGCCACGTCGCTGATGCCGGGGCCATCAGGTATGTGCCGTTCTTCTCCTTCATATACTCCTCGTTTCGTCTGTCGGCCGGAGTGTCGCAAGTTGCGAGTTGAGATAGTTGTTCAAGAAGCAAGTCGCCCTTAAGGCCCATAACATCTCGAGTTTCCAAAACCTCGTTCTTGCCGTTAAGAAGCCAGACTGGGGGTGTATAAGTCTTCCACCAGATCGCCTGGGTCGCGTCCGGTTGCTGGCTAAGGAAGACCTGCCCTGGTATCACCCCTCCTTGGTGATAAATGCCCATCAGCAATCCGAGGAACAGGTTGAAAATGATCCATGCCGATATCCATAGCCGGAACACCGTTTGGTTTCGGGGCACATGTATGGATGACAAGAATAGCGGCACCGTAGGCAACAAGAACCTCGCCTCTTGATGCTGGAAAGCCGACAAAGCGACAAGCCCGGAAATCGCAGAGTAAAGTCGAATAGAAAAATGGGGCTTGATAATCAGCAGCGCCGCAGCTGGACCCAGCAGCAACGGCAAGTTCGCAACTAGGTGCTGATACCACGGATGGAGACCATGTTGCGCCAGATTCTCGGTCGCCGAGTTGTACTGAAAGTTGTTCAGGGGCGTGATTACGGGTTTATGGATTAGTCCGGCCCATGTGACTGGGGCAGGTAGGTAGAATGCGGTATCCAGCCCGATTGCGACCACTGTTGTCGCGGCCGCAGCCAAAATCAGGGATACAAGAGCAGAGGGCCTATGAGCCGTTAGCTTCAGCCCTTCCGCGCCAAGCGTAGGTGGGGGTGCCTGACCTTTTCCAGAAGACGGGAATCAATCGAAGCCCGGGAATAAAGATGAAAGCTGGAAAGGTAATTCGGTTGAAAACCCCAAAGACGCCTACTACTCCAAGAACAGTGGCAGATAGAACACATGATCGTTGCTGCACGTTGATTTTGTCAGCTGATTTCGTTGTTAGCGGCGGCGACGTGCGAAAAAACGAACCCGTGGATCAGCAAGTCGCTGAATCAAGACAAGACTCCACGCGACAACAAGTGTTTCAACTGAGTTGGAAAACGTGTGAGTTTGATACGTCCAGGTCACGTAGGATGAGGCGACGAGAAGGACGGCGACACGGCGATGCCTCGGCGATTGGATCAGTTCGTGTAACGCCCAGTCCTCAAGCACGAAGCTGATGACAAACATGAGAACGCGCAAAGTCCAGAAAACAGCAATGGGCGGGATCTCCCCATCCTGTCCGTTACCGATCCAAAGCCACCGCAGCAGGAGCATAGGGAGACCATAGACAGGCCATAGTGGAAAGACGCTTCGGATCGGGTTCTCGCTCGTAAATTCCCAGGTGTGGCGAACGGGGTAGCTAAAGATCTGTCCTGTTGATTGTAACGCGACGGTCAGCGACTGTACTTGTAGAATCACCAGCGCATCCCAATGGGAATGATGGCTGGGCCATATAAATAGTTCTGGTTTGTGCGCCGTGGTGGCAGGGAACACCACGAGCGACCAGAGGTGGAAACGTACCGGCGATGACCTCAGGGCCTTGGAAGTTCTCGTCGGGGTGAAGATAGCTGGGTGATAACGCAAACCACAGCCTGATGAGAACCAGAGTAAGATATGTGCGCCGCCACATAGTTTGTCTTAACAGGACGGAGCTGGCAGAACAAGCATGGGCCTAGTTTCAAGGCGCAAAGGCATTGAGCATCTGCAGCAACAATGACAAGAGCGACAGTGAAGAGTCGGGAAGCACACAGCTCCTGGTTTGGGCACGCGCAGCCGTCGCAATCGTAAGATGGGCGAGTAAACGGAGGGGAGATCGACGGCGGTGGGACAAGACTCGATCCAAACCAGAGTATCCGTCCGCTTCGTAGGTGCGCTGAAGGTACGTAGGTAGAAGGTACGTAGGCAGGGTTCGTATGTTTGCGATATCGAGGTTGCGACAGCTTCGAGGCCGTGGAGGAGGGTGAAGTAGGAAGCGGATGAAAAGAGGAAGAAGACCAATAATTAACTAGGTACTATAGAGACGAAGATGGTCCAAGGCAAGATCAAGGATAAAAACGATGAAGATGACGAGACAAGAACAGGGACAGGAGATGAACAAAACAAGAAACCGAACGAGGATGGCAGGAGGGTGATGTTAGGTATAGGTCGAGATCCAGTCACTGACGCTTCTCTGTTGGGAGGTTTTGGGGGGAGGGGGGCTCGTTTATCCATCCACACTACATAACTAGGTACCTACTGCCGGGTGCCGTGTGCAGTGCAGGCGATGGATGGAATCAAGGAGACTTCCCAGCTGGAGGGCCAAGGATCAGAAGTCGAAGTTGACGCACAGGGGGCCAAGGGGAAGCCAGGGTGGGCGCCAGCTTACAGCATGGCCAGTGGGAGACGGCGCCTTCTCCCGGGATGGGCAGAACTAACAGCGTCCGCTAGAAGCTTTCTTAGGGGCTGCGGGACAGGGGAGGT
>JAAVUK010001066.1:0-23856 GCA_014899095.1 Fusarium buxicola | reverse complement strand
TGTGGGTGGGGGGAGGAGCCGAAGTGGAGGGGAGGGGGGGCGGGCGCGCAGAGGGTCTCCCAGGGGGCGCTGAGCCGAAGCCAGTTGTCGGCGCGGCGGAGAACCTCGATCCAGTCGGACCGTGCTGGGGACCGACTCGCTTGAAAGATCGGATACCCGTCTGCAAGGCGGACTAGACGCGCGACCATGTATGTATGGCGTAGAATCTCCTTGGCCGAGGTCTGGATGAGGCAGTGGCAGAGGAGTAATGAATGCAGGGCGTCGGTCAAAAGGGGGTGGTAAGTGAACCATTCGCATGTCTCTGGGTGAGCCGGTGGCTTTGATGTCGCATTGAGTTGTGTGATATCTTGGGTAGGGTAAGGAGGAATATCTGAGGGGGGGACGGCGGCGAAGAGGTCGGAGAGGGAGTAGATAGTATGCGGCTTGAGGGGGAAGGTTGTTTCGGAGGGTCGAGGGTTACGGGCACCATGCGCGGAAAGGTTAACGCGATCATTGAAGTCCTTTGCGATGTTTGTTGGAAGATTGGGCGTGTACTCGAACTGAGAGATGAAGGACATGTAGTCTCGGAGTGCCCGCTTCGCATACGTCTTGACAAGCTTTCGCGATTCGGCTTGTCTACGGAGAGAGTCTGTGTCCAGGTCAGGCGAGCTTAGTCGGTTGGGCTCCGAAGCAAGGTTTCCGCCCGAGTTGTCTGCATCGGCATGTCCGTTCTGCTCCTGAGCCGCTGGCACGCCGTCCCTAACGTGTTGACAGGCCAGGGTTAGGTATGCTGTAGCTCGCAGGAAGAGCAGCTGGCCTTCTAAACTGGTGGGCTGGTCCTTGTCGGCAAGAACGACGTCTTGGGGCCGTCGTCTGCCTCGATGCGAGCCTTGTCCTTGTAGTTGTAACTCCTCATCGCTGGGTGGGTGCGGCTGTAGATGAATGCGACACACTGACAGGGCGAGAGTGAGGTCTTGAGTAGCTCCCTCGTAGTCATTCTTGAATGTCTTGACAATCGCGCGCGTGCGTAGGACCTCTCCCTCGTTCGGTCTTTCTGATATGATGTCCGTCAAAGGCTGCAGGCTCGTAGATTCTGCCAACTGGCGGGAGGGTATCTTCTCATGAAAGAAATGTACATATTTGGCATCCGGATCTTGCGGATTGCGCTGCAACACCAGCCCGCCAACCTCTTCTATCGGCGACGCGCCCTGCATCGTCGCGACGCTGCATGCGATCTCGTCCAGGCGGTACGCGCGAGCAAGCTTCTGGCCCGCTTGCTCTCTCATCCGGAATTTGCGCTCGCGACTTAGCTTCGCCCCATGTCCTGGACCTCCCATCCCCAGCGCGGACATGGATGATGCGCCCGGCATGCCGCCATGTACGTTGGTCAAGATCGGTGAAACGATGTCACTAGCAGCCCTCACAGCGAGGTTGGTCGCTTCGTCGACGAGTCGGCGAATCTTGAGGAGGTCGAACAGGACGGCAGGGTCAACGGGCCGAGGCCGTGGAGTATTGTAGTTGATAGTCGTGATGGTTTCGAGGATCTCGATGGGCATCTGAAGCCAGGGCCCGTGAAAGGAAGAAATGTATCGCCAATGCCTAAACGCAGCGTCAACATGACGAGCTCACAGGCTGGCAGTGCAGAGGTGGACGTACTTGTTCCGGCATATTATGAGGGTCTGCGAAGACGATGTCGGGGAAGCTTCCTTGAATGATTTGGAGCTCTTCTTTGACCCTCCTGCAACCGTGCCAGCACTCGCAGCTTGTGCATGCGTCTGCGAGCCGTCCTCGAGCAGCGCATTCTGCCGCTCACCACCAGCAGGGGACTGTTTGCTCTTCTTCTTTGCCATTATTGGGGGCTGCGAGAGCAGTATCGTATCCTGGACAGGGATGAAGACAGGCCATCCGTCCTTGAGTCACGATCCCAAATGCTTCGTCTCGGTGGCGGCGCAAGTTGACTGACTACCTGTAGATAAAGTATGTACGATGGATGCTATGGGCGACGTGGGGCATTGAGGGAGAATTCAGTCGCGTCAGTTGCATGAGGGAAGAGATGAAAGTCGTGTAATTATGCTTGAATAAGAGTTGGATGATCTTGAGATCCTCCAAACCCGGCGTTGTGAACAACAAAAATGCTCTCTCTGGTCGTGAATTGGTGCTTGTCCTCCCAGAATCGTTGTCCTTGTGCTCTGGCGGTTTGGATGTGATGAGGATCACGTGAAGGCGGGAATATGAGTTGATGGAGGGCGTCGTCAACAAGCCAAGGTAACCAGCGGCAACCAAAGAAATTTCCCTTGCTCGGGGGTTTGATTAACTTGGAGTCAATTGAGCGAGGTCGAAATCTCATTCACCTTTGTTTGAGGAGAAAATGTGTGTACGTAGTAAATACATGGTACAGTATCTTGCACCTTTATAGCGATGTAAGTTTACTGGTGGTGACAATGCCCATGCGTCGACTAACGATTCTTTGAGCTCCCTACGCTAGCAGCTTGTCTTCGTGCGAAACTCTCAGTGCAGCCGTGTTATTGGTGTTTAGATATCTAGCATCTACTGCATGTAGTCAAAGAAGCCACATTCTCGAGCACCCTACTCCTGGCCCCGTTACAAATCTCATGCTGCCACGCTATGCTTCAAACAACCCAAGTTCACCACGCCAAACTCATACCAAACTGGTCCCATTTTCAGCAAGCTCCAGGCTGGAATGAACGATATCTACACTTCCTTCAGATAGTTCTCGTTGGCCGTGCCGTGAATCGTATAGGTCTCTCGCAGGGGTAGATGCAGCGAGTCTTGCGAGGGCTCAAGCTGTGCTGCTGTCTTCGTCTCTGTCAAAAACTCGTGGTGCAGGAATAGGAGAAGTGCCTGGACATCGGTCTTTGTGGTCATAGCACCGATGCTTGCCCGGACAATGCTACAGATATCAGCTTTTCCGTGGGTAATGAATGTTTGCTGAAAAGCTTACCCCGTTGGTCTCTTGTGTATTATGGCGATCTCGTTCGCGCCGCAAGCATGTCCACTCGAGAACATTCTATTCCACTCCCACTCTTCATACTCAAGGGCTTTTGAAACGCCACCAGGACAGCAAACGCCTTGAAGAGCTAAAAGTTAGCAAGGCACAAGGCGAGGACTGTCGAATTCTCGTACCTCCAGCCCGAATATACACTCCTGCGCGGTTGGCAAGCCCCTCAACATCTGTCCAAGGGACATAAGAACCATCTTGCCTCATGATATTGAAAGCGAAAGTTGCTCCCTGCCTTGAGGGGTCTCCGTACATGCAAGGGGCGTCGACATAGATCTCCACAACCGGGGACCCGTTAGGATACTTCAGAGCCACAAGGCTCTTGTAGAGGGACCGTGCCAGGTAACAACAATGTCGAGAAATAGCATCCTGGGAAACTTATTAATTGTACCGCTTCTTCCGACCATACCGGTAACTTACCATGGAGCCGTATAGTCGCAGATGAGTGTCAATGGCAAGGCCGAGAGCCAAGATGTTATGAAACGGGAGTGTTCCATCCTCGAGTCCATCATGAATATTCCACACGTCGTACTGGTCTCCTAATCCGGGCACCTTTTTCGCAACGCGAGTGTCACCATTCAACGGGAACAGTTGGGCCACTGTTCCTCCTCCAAAGTATCTTCGCAAGTTTAATACGTGCCCCGATGCCCGCCTGACAACCAGAGCACCAAGATCTGGAAACCCGAAGATCTTGTAGAACGAGAGGCAAGTAAAGTCGGGCGCATCGGACGGATCATTAAACAATGAGCCCAGGGAGGTCGTCATCGCGAGGGCTGCGGCGTCGAAGAGAGTATAAGTATTTCGAAGTTGCGGATGCTCTCGTATCCTCCTTAGCCATCCCTTTGGTAGCCGGCGTCCACTGAGATTTGACTGACCAGGGTATGCGAAGAGACCCAAGCTTGTCGACTTTCCCTTTCGCATCTGACTGTTGATAGGACACGCTAGCCATTGTTCCACACTCTCGTCATCTTCGAAACAGCGATAATCCCCAGATGTAAGCGCTCGCACGCCGATAATGCTGGTATGAGCCTCTCTGTGATACCCATACCAGAAACTCTTGGTCGGCGTCTTTTCTCCAAGATCGCGGAATCCGTCGGCAACGAGTTTGATGGCAGCTGTGGCGTTTGCGACAAAGACAAGATCGAAATGTGCAGGATCAGCCCCGAGAAAGTCGAGAGTCTTCGCTCGAATACTATCCACCATCTCACCCGACAGTTTTGCGGGGAGATTTTCAGAATGCGGATTACCCCATAAATTGCTGACCATTGCATGAGAGAAGCTGCTGATGAGAGATCGAGCATAGATCGTGGCACCTCCGTGATCGAGATAAGCCCCTGTAAGCATGGGTTATTAGCAAGGCCATGTATAATAGCTGAAGTATTAAGAGGGACATCACGCACCTTGAGCCATGTTGGGATACTCATCATCCCGGAAGCTGTCTACTGACGAATTATATTCCATGACTCCTGTTCCAACCGCCAACCTCAGAGGCGGCGTAGGCAACGTCCTTGTTTCTGTCTGTGAGGGGAGGCAATCAGCACTTGTCACGTTCTCATGCAAAGTATGCAGCATGATTGCAACGCAGTTTGTGAGGTTCCGGATAATGAAGAAAGATAGAAACCAATGGGCTGCAAGAGCAGAAGAAGGGCTTGAGAGATAACGTTATAGCATAAAAGGTCAAGTTCAATTCTTTTGACTGTAGTCGCAACGTACCAGATTTGAATAGGACATGTGCCTGCGCTTGTGAATGGGGTAGTTCTGATGAAGAGGGAGAAGGCCTCGTGAGGAATGATAAGCGCTGGGACTGTCTTAAATATTAGACTAGAGTCCAATGAAAGAGCTTGCATCTACCGCTTGCGAGGAAGGCCGAAAGTGGTATCTCAATATGGAATCAAACAGGGACTGATAACGTCAGGTGATAGTTACGGGAAAGATCGTCAATTTCCATGGAAATCAAGAAGCTGCCGGAGTAGCTTAAGCGAAGACAGTGTCCTCCGAGCTTGAATGCGAGGCGCAATCGGCATATGTTACGAGAATACGGATACTCACCCCCCAATTTGGCCCCTAATGCTAGGGTTCGGGGGCGTTTCTTGAATAGGACAAGACAGTATTGATTCGCGTTTCTTTGAAATGGTAATTTGGACATGATTCGGTGAATCTCAACTCCGCCTTTCCAGAAACAGGCTTGGACTCGTCTTAAGTCACGGAGCTGAACTTGTGATGCAGGAACTAGCTCGCTAATAATAGCTTTGGAAACATGGGTTCTGTCTCCACAAGCCACAGGGCTGAGAGATGGGTTTTATTCCTCCCACATCACTATTGTCAGCCAGAGGCCAGAGCTTCGATACCCGAGAACCAGGTAGACGAGCTGGACTTATACTCTGTATTCGCACGCAATATGCGTCAGAGGTCAGTTGAAGAAGCCAGAAACCCAAGGCGTCGAGGACGTTGTTGATCGGCGACCTCAAGAACGCACCCTGGTCGAGTTGCCATCATAATTATTCATTATTGTAGAGCTGGAAAAAGCTGCAGGCCAGACTGACGCCCCGGGCTACGGAAGTCCATAGGAGAACTGCCGTACGGATATTGATCGACGCCCGTCAGCTCTAGTGATTCCCGCATGTTCTAGGCTCGGGGATGTGGATCGGACAATTAGGCTGATTGATGGAAATGGGGCGCCGCTTTCTTGAATATGAGGAGCCCTAAAAGGTAATTACGGTACATAACTCACCATCATATCCTCTACATTGTAGACGAACATGGCTGGAATAAGTCCCTACTCTTGCATACTTGTGTTGGCGACGAAACCCATCTCCAGTCGGCCAGTTAGTCGCGGGAAACACTCGAGGTAATAAAAGGCACAGACATAAGTGTATCACACATGTCCCAGGTTCCTTGCCTAGTTCTAGTAACCTCGCCGCGATGGTGTTGTATCTCCAGGGAGAGGGCACAAGCTTCGGACGAGATGAGTGTGCCAAATCCTGATCTATTTCGGCTGGAATGAGTTCTGGACATCCTATGAAACATCTTGGCGTAGCTGGAGGTCGTGCACCGAGCTTCGCGTCATGCAAGCGGATA
Organism: Fusarium buxicola; assembly: GCA_014899095.1. NCBI lineage: Eukaryota > Fungi > Ascomycota > Sordariomycetes > Hypocreales > Nectriaceae > Fusarium > Fusarium buxicola. The sequence goes on along the minus strand of JAAVUK010001066.1, from coordinate 17,780 downwards.
ACTTATTAAGCTTTCCTCGAGAAGTCTTCCACCAATAACCATTTCTAGAACGAACGCTACGGGCTGACTCTGATCAATGTGACATATTAGATTTTGTTTCAACTATGTAAGTCCCGACCTCCTGCTCATAACTCGCGCCTTGAACAATTTCGGAGAATCATTTTCTACACCTATCCTTGGTGTGTACAATCAACGACCCTCCGATAACCCATGTGCTGACAAACCCAACGTGGAATGATACCTGGTATTCCTCATTCCATCATAGTGCAAAGACGAGAGCGATGACGCACGCCAAGGCCAAGTGAACCGGGAGCGTCACGGAAGAGGCGGCATTCGGGATGGTAGGCAGGGTCTCAGTCGAAGAGGGCTCTGATCCCGTCTTGCTGCCCGTGGGAGTGGGCGTTCCCGTCGTCGACGGGTTTATCGTCTCCGTCGGGGTAGGCAGATACGCCGGGGCGGAGTAGGACTCGTTGGTCGCAACATGGTCAAGCTGAGAGACGAAGTTGGCGCAGGTCAGGCGAGTCTTGTTGGCGTAGTGCAGCACAAAGGACCGGTTTCCAAAGAAGGCACCAATGCCCTCCTTGGTCGAGGCGTAAGCGTCGATATACTCGGCCTCGAAGGGATCGCTCTCGATCTTGCCGTACTTGCCGCTCAGATCTCCTACCTGGCAGGATGCAGGGTCCTTGGAATCGCAAGGAGTAACCTCGCCGCGGGCGGTTGGGTCGAGATGCGCCAGGGTTGCGGTACAGTTGCCATTGTCAGGAACGGGATTGACATGAATGTGGTAGGCTGCGTGACCGTTAGCAACATTACTGAGGCTGAAAGGCACCTGGAGACTCACCGAACGGGCCGCCCTCCTTGGGAAGGTTGCTGAACTTGACCTTGAACTTGACACCATTTCCGCTATCGGTTGCCATGGCGGTGATGGAGCCCTTGACGTTGCCATCAAGCGCAGCATCCTTGAAGAAGCGGTCCTTGGGCAGTGTAGCCTTGTAACCGACTCCAGGCGGGTTATCTAGGACCTTGGCGGCGTCCTGGCCAAAGGCCTGACCGACAAGGGCCGTAAACAAAACGGTCAAGGCAGCGTGCGCTCGCATCTTGAGAAGAGGCAGAAAGCGGCTCGGGAATAAGACGATGTAAGCGTAGAATGCAAGCGACAGCTGGTACGACTTGGCAGGTAAAGTAAGGTAAGTCGAGGAGCAGAGGTGAGTGAGTGAATGAGAGGGAGGACCTCTTGGGTCTACTGGAATGAATGGGGCTGGCCCGGATGTGAATCAATGAAGGTATGCGATGGCTGAATCGAGTGGGAAAACAGGAGGTAAGCGACAATGCGGCAGCTGGCGACAGCGGCACGTCGAGGCTATATACTCGGTACCTTAATTAGTGGAGGGCGTCATCACTGCTGGCGGCTGGCGTTTGACCGGGTTACGAGAATCTAGGCTGGGGGCCCTGTCTAAGCCATGGAAGCCAGCGAGCGGCATAAACGAGGAGATACTGCACTGAACTAAACTAGCAAATGGAAGCCAAGAAGAGGCTCTGTTGCATCTTGACCAGTCCCACGAATAGCTACTCAGCTACAAACGCGGGGGAGGCAAGAAGCCAAGGGCCTCCGCTGTGATGGGTGCCATGCCCAGCAAGCGGCAGTCTCCTTGTGCTGGCATCTCGGCCCAACCATTGGTGGTGATGGGCCGGGACAAGCGGGAGCCCGTATTCACCTGGCGACGTGGCTTGCTGTTTCAACACGGCGCGACGTCTTTGTTCTTTGGATTGATTGAACGGCTACGACGGCTTGTTGCCTCCCTCTGTTTATGCAGAGCACTCACTCCAGCCTATGGCCTGTGTTTGCTCCAATCCATGCGGGCTGGCTCTTTGGTTTCGTTTCGTTTGGTTTCTGACAGTGGCAGTGCATAGCTGACAGCCCGCGAAGGGGGGCTGCGTAACCTAACACAGCGTCTAACGAGCTGCTAGGCTTCAGATGCCATAGCTGTCCGGAGTACTGTATTGGTGGTTGCACCCAGAGAAGAAACAAGTGCGTAATGATAACATCATGAATTTCCCCTTTTGCGACACCCTGGCACCCTGAATACCTTTAAGATCGGCGAATCCTTCATGCTGAGACTAACAAGCGATGTCGGCACGTGGAATGGCAAGCTGAGGCTTCATAAAGACAAGATCGCCGGTCCGGCTGCGGAATGGACTATGTATGGAATGCCCTCGATCGCAATCAAAAACCCGCCAGAACATAAGAAATTTGGACAGTAGCTGGGTGACCACCAAGGACGGGATCCATGAATGCGTGGGATGGGATCTCCGGGCTGGTTCGGGAGGCGTTTCGTCTCGTTTCGTTTCGTCTTAAGCCCTGCATGTTCCTGGACATCATTGGCGCGTGGCAGATAGAGTCCGTCAGCACTTCGACGCCAAGGTCGCTTGTGGCACCAATCCCATCATATCTCGCATCGTCTTTGCCCTTTTCGAAAGAGACTAATCTCTCCAATTGTCGTCGGCCTTTCCTTAACACCCGGTAGCTTACCTGCTCAAGGCTTGACAAGGCTCAAGTGGCCGGGAGCCATGGGCGTTCTAGGACGAAAGCAGCTGGTACAGTATGAAACTACCCTCAAAGAAGCCTTTGCTGGCTGTCGCAGCCCCTTGAAATGCTTCGGGGAATATGAACTGCTGATCAGAATTGCCTTTCGACCTAAAAGGATTTCTGGATTTCCTCTTATATACGTACGCAGGCGAAGTCCGTCTTGGAACGATGTAAGACGTTCTAAAAACTATCAAGGTTCTTGATTGAAATTATGCATAAGTTACGATCACCTAGTGTGGGGAATTCGTTGCTAAACTATTTTACTGCATAGAACAAACAGATCAACGAAACTGGAGCTGATATGAGAGCAGTTGATTGCTGATGCTGCTGGAGCTAGCTCCAAGCTCCGACCTTCAGCTAACGCTGTGGCGCATGTGACGATGTGGCGCAGCCGTTTATCGAATGCATGATGTGGCGCACATGTTTCAGCCTTATCAGTGAGGCACGAACTAGCAAGGAGCCAAACAGCGACATCTTGCCGCATCACCAAGCACGAAGCTCCAAGCTCTGGGCATCGACGTCGACATTACCACAACGCCCGAACCTCTGGAACGAACTTCCGCTCGCCTATCTCTCAAGAATATTCCTCGAATCGCGCCCATCATGAAGCCCGTTATCAGCGCGTTCAACGCGTGGTCTTGGTTTGCCAATCCTGCCCGTCCTACCTTGATTCCATCATGAAGCGGCTAACATGGAGCTCTCCAGCACCGTTCTCTCAGTCTTTGCCATTGTCATTCTTAGCGTTCTCGCCGGCCTATACCGAAACGGACACGAGGAGTTTCCTGCCGATGATGGCAAGGCAGTGTCAAACACCATCTTTACTGCTGTCCTCGTCTATGTTGTACGTGCCCTTGTCGCTAATGCCCCCTGAGGCGTCAATATGACTCCTCTGAATTCCTCCTACAATGTCGCGAAGCATGTCCATCGGCTAATCCCCCCAGGCTTTCTTCATCTTCTGCGGAATCCAAGGCCTCCTCCACGCCCGAGAAAGCCGAAGAGGCGCGATCGCTCTGTAATACTACAATATCCAGCGGGTAGAGCACGACGCGGAACCTGGCGTTCTGGACACTTGATCGATTTGAATTTGGGCTGGCATTGTATTTGAAAGACGAGCATCACCCGTGTGTGATTGTTCAAAGGCACGTCGCATGGTTGTTAATCAAGAAGCGTGGACTTGGCACAAAGCCCGCTATGTACGGAATATTTGATTGTTTAGACGGATCACACACCTTATTCTACCAAAACTCAGCATACCTTCTGCGTCTTGAAGTTGGACCGTTGGGCATCGAGACGAGAACAAGTGAGAGAACAAGTGATGTGATTGATGAGTTTGAGAGGACCTGAAGCCATGATCGCTACATTCGCTAGCTGTACATCCAGCACGTGTTCAACAAAGGGGCAGTTCAAGGCTGATGAAGCGGATGGTCGACTGTGTCGTCCGTACATCGATCCTAGGCCTTACGGCCGGACTTCTATCCGACCCCAATCTATGCTCCGGACGGGTGTTGCAAACAATATTGCCGACCGCCGTTGTGGGGCCGTTCCGGATGCTCCCGGCTGGAGCTTAATGCACCGGAGCCATCTTTGGCCGTTTATTGCCCATGGCCGTTCAAGTGTCTGGACGTCACGAGAGGTTTCATTTGAGTACCTTATCCGCCCCTCTTTTTGACGTAGAGGCTCCGTCATCCTGGGGTGGTAATTTAACACAAAATCGATGGAAAGCGTGGGCACAAGTACCATCACCGCAATACGACCACGATCACGATTGCCCGGGCATGAGCTCCGGGTTTCTTCAACGGAGCCCTCACCCAACAAATTAAAGTAAATGCTGTCAGAATGGCTAATCATCATTGCTTGGCTGAAGGTATTGCCCCGTAATGTGACGACGAATTGTCGGATCCTGACATTTATGTCGTCATCGATCGATCACCATCAGGAGCCGGATTGGAAGGTCCGAAATATGAATCGTGAGCGGGTATTAAATCATGAGAGAAATTCTTTGCATACACTCTGAGGATCGCCTCCTTTCTCTTTCAATCTAGCTCGTAAACCATTTGGATTATTAGAAGCCCATCAAAATGACTACTCAGAACTTCAAAAACGGTAACTGCTTCCGCTCATGACAGCTTCTCAATTTACATGGCATAGTTACTGACTAGATACTAGAGAAGGACATTCCTGTCTCCCATCAGGACTTCCCTGGTAAGGAACATGATATGCCTGACCCCCAGGCTACCCGAGACGAGCTGCCCGAGGCTGGCGGCAACGAGAGGACATATAAAGGCTCCGGCAAGCTCAAGGGAAAGAGAGCTGTCATCACCGGAGGTGACAGCGGCATCGGTGCCGCCTCGGCCCTTCTTTTTGCTCGAGAGGGTGTCTCGGATATAGTCATCGCATATCTGCCAGACGAGGAGAAGGATGCACAAGATGCTAAGAAGCAGGTGGAAAAAGAGGGTGCTAAGGTCCATCTCATCTCCCTGGACCTGTCCAAACGAGAGAATTGCCAAAAATTGGTCGAGTTTGCTGTGGAGAAGATGAAGGGAATCGATATACTCTTCAACAACGCAGCTTGTGAGTACTCCTGGTGGGCCATCTTGTGGTACAAGAGATACTGACAATGTGCCAGATCAGATGATGGTTGAGGACATCAAGGACCTGTCCGAGGATCAATGGGTTCACACCTTCAACATCAACATTCACTCGTTCTTCTACATCGCCAAGTATTCCCTGCCACACATGAAGGCTGGAGCCACCATTATCAACAACGCTTCCATCAACGCTTATATCGGCCGGCCCGATCTCCTCGATTATACGTCGACAAAGGGTGCCATCATCTCTTTTACTCGAGGTCTGAGCAATCAGTACGTCGGCAGGGGTATTCGTGTCAACGCTGTTGCGCCTGGACCCGGTATGTACAATGCCTCTATTTACTTTCGAAGGAGCTAACATCATGATAGTCTGGACGCCTCTCATCCCCGCCACGATGAATGAAGAGGCTCAGAAGCAGTTTACGAGTCCCATGGGGCGACCTGCGCAGCCATCGGAGATCGCCACCTGCGTGGTCTTCCTGGCGTCGAGTGACAGCTCGTGTGTGAGCGGACAAACTATTCACTGCAACGGTGGGACTATCGTCAATGGTTAAGGGGCTGAGGATATACCACGAAAAGGCTGTCATGACTAATTGCGAGATGGAAATGAATTATACACTGCGTCAACTTTGATTTTCTCTTCCATTGCGTGAATGGAACATGGTAAATTTATGTTCCTGATAATACCGGTACGGTGTTACCTAGTAGTTAACACAGTGTTCGGGTCCCTAACGTCCATCAGACCAATGTCCAAACTTAAGAGTATTATTGCTTGACTAACCTACCATTCTCACAATTGTTTTGCCCGCACCTGTTTATCTCTCTCCAATAAACACTAAAAGTATATTGATCCTTCCGGATACCGTGGCTAGAGGTACTCTAAAGCTGACGGCTGACATTGATGAGAAGAACAATATACTGGCCCTTTCTGCATCCGACCACTCATTATCATTATGCGGCTCTTAAACATCCATACTCTAGAACTGGAGTTCTTCGCCGGCGCGGAAGTACCACGATACGCTATCCTATCTCATGTGTGGGGAAACGACGAGGTGAAATTTGAAGACATATGCTCAGTCAGTCGTGATGACGCGTTGCGACTCGACCGGTATAAGAAACTGCGCGGAAGTTGCAATATGACACACTCTTTAAGACTGGATTATCTATGGATTGACACTTGCTGCATCGACAAGAGCAGCAGCGCCGAGCTCTCAGAAGCCATCAACTCCATGTTTCGTTGGTATGCCGAATCGGCGGTCTGCATCGCGTTCCTCGAGGACGTCTTCGACGTGGAACTCGAGGAAGAGAGGAGAATTGTATTCCAGAAAAGTCGATGGTTTTCGAGGGGCTGGACCCTTCAAGAACTGATTGCCCCGAGCAAGGTCATCTTCTACAGACAAGACTGGAAGCGACTCGGCGACAGGTCGGAACTCAAGAAGGACGTTTCTTTCGTTACAGGGATATCAGAGGACCTGCTTGACACGACTTACCACATGGTTGACAGCAGGAAAGGGCAGATTTATCAGCTTTCGATAGCCGAGAAGATGTACTGGGCTGCCGGGCGAGAGACAACTCGTCCTGAAGATGTGGCTTATTGCCTTCTAGGCATCTTTGATATCAACATGCCTCTACTCTACGGCGAAGGGCAGGTCAAGGCATTTAAGCGACTTCAAGAGGAGATTATCAAGTCCACCGACGATGAATCGATTTATGCGTGGCGGCAGCCTCGATATCGAGTCGATGGGCAGTATTACTGGGGCCTTCTCGCAGACAGTCCCGCAGCATTCGATATTGACTACGCCACGGAAGACTTGAATGGTTTAGTACCAAAGAGATCGAAGTACCTGTCCCTTCGCTCTGGTACTTCAACTTCGATGACGAATCGCGGATTGGAGTTGGAACTCTCGTTGACACCGCTTCCCCTGGACAAGTCAGGGACCATCTTTCTAGCCTTCTTGAATTGCGAATTTCGAAGGGGCCAGACATCCATCAATCCAGCGATACTACTTCAAAGGGCGGCATGGGACAAGGACTCTCATTTCGTGAGGATACGACCTGACATCTTGGCTCTTTCTATGATGAACAGCATCATTCTTCCCGATGAGCTCTTGAACATAACGAGAAAGGGTCAAGCAGAATCTCTGAAGGAGGCCATCCCGCGCCAGATTTTTGTCCCCCACAACAAGCCAGACCTCAGATACCTTAAAGGTGTGATCTTTCGTCCTGAGGTAAAGGGCCTCAAGGACGAAGCCAAAACTTCTGTTCGAGTGCGATCTCGATCACCAACGTGGCAATACTTTGTCGATGCCTCCAAGGGACCCTCTGGATCACCAGAATCTTATGAGATCAACTTTGACCTGGCACCTGGTCTGACTCTGGGCTCTCTGCAAAAGCCTATGGTTCTCGGGGTGCTGGAGCTTGACTTCGGCAGCGCAGATTGTAGCCAATGTCTAGTGGTGGGACTAGAGCCATTGGTAACTAACACATTTCATACCGCGCCCCTTTACTTCTTGCCGTGGTATGCGTTTGAGGAACAGACTCGGATTGCGAGCCAAGACTTTAGCGGTGTACTGGACAAAGAGAAGCGGAGGTTGGAATGGAGGTTGCCGGACATTGTGAAAGCGAAGATTGGGATCGAGAGCCGGTACTCGAGCTTGTTCTATAGCTTGACTTTAGAGATGGAGAGCAGGCAAAGGAGCATCACTTGGTTTTGAAGGTTAGGCTAAAGGATGGAGGGTGTGTGTTCTTGGATTAGAACAGGCTTTTTCTGTGTTTACAAAATGATTCTGAAGACGTATCCTCTGGTATATAGACATACAGTCTTGAGCTGGGATGTGAATGCACGTTGCTCGCCCAGTGTCATGATTCAAGAGCAGTTGTCATCTCCAGCCTAGTATGGACTGACTCTGGCACATCAAAAGGCCTCTCCTCGAAGATAAGTCCCAATTCCAAGAGCTCGTCCTCCGTGACATCTGGTCGCTCGTCAATCATCCTCTTCAACTCGCGAGCCTTATCTGTGACATCCTCAATCTCTGCAATCCACTCATTCGCCCACTGCTCGCTCAGAGCTCCAGGAATTCCAATCTGAATGCTCCTGTAGGGCAGCACTTCAAGCTTCGGCGTCCGCTCAGGATCCCATTGAATCCGTACATCGCTCGACTTCTCGCGCTTCACGCCTGGGCTCTCCTCTTGAGATTTCTTGGCATGGCTTGACAACACGCCGCGCTCAAGCAGGCCGATGAAGTGCTCGTGCTTCATTCGGAGAGCGAGGATGCGGGCTTGGCCAGGGTCTTTGTGGGAGTAGCCGGCCCGGTACATCATCCAGGCCCAGCTGGGCTTAATCCATGTCATGCGGCCAGGTTTGAAGTCGGGCGAGGCGTTGAGCTTCTGGGAGTCGACGGCGGCTTTTGCGATGGAGTCTTTATAGGCTTGGTGGACGGTTATCGTGGTGCCATCATAATGAGCGCGGATTTGGCGATAGGGTATAGACGAATCTGTGGGAGTTGGCGATGTCATGACGGCTGGAATATTTGCTAGGTGGTAGAGAGATGTAATGAAATATCAGTTGGAATTTTGGTGAAGTCTTCAACCTAAGAGTCGGGTCAAGTAGCTATAGCTGTGTTTTGCTCGACACCACTGTTTCCGTCAACTGCAGAGACGAGATTGTGGTTTTATATACAGGGTTTCCTGAACTAATATCAATATGTTCAGCCGCAAGTAAGTCTCGCGGGGATGAGTCTTCCGGTGAGACTTGAGGCGCCACAAATCAGCGGGGCGTTTTTGGTGATGGCTTCAGCTCCTCGAGCGGTGTTAGTAGGGGACGTTATGGCGACGTCACAGCCTTCAGTGCCGGGCTCAAGCCCTCCGCAGATCCGTTCCAGGCTTTAAGTTACAGTAACCAACGCCCGGGCGGGGTCTGGCTGAGACAGCTAAACTGTAGGGGCCAATTGCCCCACTTCCTCAAGCTCCAACAAGCGCCCGCCTGACCAAGACCGGGCAGACCCGCCATGCTTATTAGTGGAGGCAGCCGCTGCTGACCGGGAGAGAGATGGGGAGGGAGGGGTCCTGCCATGGATGGATTGGAAGGCACGCGCCTGCTTCTCCAGCTTCCAGTCGTGTCGTTACGTATCTCGGTCTCAGGCTGCTGGATTGTCTTGGACTTTCGCTGACACGACAACCTCGCCAACATCCTCCACCGACATTCTCGACGATTTTCTGAGTTAGACTCCTACTACGGACGGGATAACCTCAGCACCCTCTGACGCCCTTGACTCTGTCGAGCCAGCATCCTCCCTTCTCGAGTTTCTTCGTCTTGCTCAAGCCTCCACAAGGTCCCCCGCCTCTTGGTACAGTACGACCTCGGGCTTCAGCCTTGTAGGACAGCGGATGGGCTCTCTCCCTCGTCTCACGCAGTCCCACCCTTCTCCTTGAATTCTCGACTTCTTCTACACGATCAACACCACGAAACTCTTGCATGTCTCCGCCGGAGAAATCCGAAACCTCCTCCAGCCAGCCAGTCCCCAACGAGACGCTGTCTAGCAAACCCGATGTCGAGGTGACGTCTGCTAAACACCCCGCGGCGGGGGAGACGGATACGACAAGGAACGATAGCCAAGGCTCAAACCCTGAAGATGCTTCTGGGATAAATAGTGGTAGAGATGAAGACTTGATCGACTTTCGGGACCAGGACTCAAGTGTGCCGCTGCAGGACAAGGCCACGGCGGCTGGAGAGCCTCCCTCAGAAGTGGCCAAGGGAAAGCAAGTTGCCGAGCACCAACAAGTCGGTAGTGATGCGCCAAACACCCAGTCCTCTTCCCTGGAGAAAGTCAAGCCCAGCGCACTGCCCTCGTCGAACGATGCCACCGCCCAATACCTCACCGCCGAACCATCCACTTACGTTGACCCCACGCCTGCGACCCCAACAACCTCTCAGCCACCTTCACGGACTCCTTCAAATGCCGCACGCTCAACTCACCCAGGAGAAGTCTCCCCTTCGAAATCAGATGCCGAGTACGATGAGAGGCGATACTTGAGCGAGGATGAACAGGAAGGCGGGTCACAGTCTGAAATCCAGAGTATCATGGAGCAGTTCAGTGAGCTGGGTGGTGGACCAGGCGAGGAAGAGGTCATGAGCCCCAGATTGGAGATTGCATCGCCCATGTTGGGTCATCCCGCTCAACACCCTCCGAGAAAATCAAGCCTGGAACCTCTCGCACCCACGATATCTGGACAGTTCCAAGGCTTGCATATCTCTACCAGCTCTCCCCCCGCAGGAACTCCAACCAATACTGGTATTGACGATCTTGGGCCGCCTGTGCCTCCCAAGGACGGCGTTCATGGGACACCTCCACGCCCGAAGACGGAGCGCAGTATGAGCGTTGCTTCTCCGAGTTCGCCGTCACAAACACACCGCCCCCCTCCTCCAGAACCTGAACCTGAACCTGCCCTACCCTTCGACTTTCACCGCTTTCTGGAGCAGCTACGTAATAAGAAGGCCGACCCCGTGGCGCGATATCTCAAGTCTTTCCTGTCAGAGTTTGGCAAGCGGCAATGGATGGTTCATGAGCAGGTCAAGATCATTGGGGATTTCTTAGCCTTCATTGCTAACAAGATGGCGCTATGTGAGGTTTGGAGGGACGTCTCAGATGCTGAGTTTGAAAATGCTCGCGAGGGAATGGAGAAACTGGTCATGAACAGGCTCTACACACAAACATTCTCGCCGGCGATCCTGGCACCCAAGCCCATTCCTGGAGCCAAACCGAAGCGAAAGGGAGGGGATGTTCCGCTGGGGCCTGGCAGACGCGGCCAGCATCAAGAAGACGTTGAACGGGACGATATCGTGAGGCAGAAGATGAACATCTACGGATGGGTGAAGGAAGAGCATTTGGATATCCCGGCAGTCGGCGACAGTGGGCGACGCTTCTTGAAGCTAGCTCAGCAAGGTCAGCATTTTGAGACTAATTGTATCCGTCTCGTCGCTAATTTATCCAGAACTTCTGAAAATCAAGTCTTACAGAGCGCCGCGAGACAAGATCATCTGCGTCTTGAACTGCTGCAAGGTTATTTTTGGTAGGGCAGCCGAGGCACTCCACAAATCACTTACACTGACGTTCCGCAGGTCTATTGAAGCATAACAAGTCTGATTCCTCGGCTGACTCATTTATGCCCCTACTCATCTATGTCGTTTTGCAATCAAACCCGGAACACTTGGTGTCTAATGTGCAGTACATTCTTCGATTCAGAAACCAGGAGAAACTTGGAGGGGAGGCGGGCTACTACTTATCCTCGCTAGTAAGTTTCCCGGTCGAAATAGTCTGTCATCCTCTGACAATGCTGCAGATGGGCGCCATTCAGTTCATTGAGAACATGGATAGAACCACACTGACCATCACCGACGACGAGTTTGAAAAGCATGTGGAAGAGGCCGTCTCAGCTATTGCGGAAAAGCATGCCGCATCGCCAGCAGTGACACAACAACCCTTGTTCAACGAGAAAGCTGGGCCTCTACCTGGCGAGCCGGCCGGCCGGCCATCTCTTGATGGGCAAAACACGCCTGGACCACGCCGTTCAACCTCAAATGATGGCTACACGGGAGACGACAAAGCGGCCATCACTGGTCTCCTCAAGACTATTCAGAGACCGCTCTCCACTATTGGAAGAATGTTTTCGGATGAACCTGGCCCCTCGAATGAACCAGGCCCTAGCAGTGCGCCTCGGACTCCAGCGCCGCCGGAGCGCCGAAGCCGCGAAGAGCCTCGCGAACCTCAAAGACCACCGTCAAAGCATCCACTATCGGCAGAGGAGGCGGCTGCACGTCAAGCGAGCGCCGAAGTGGCTGAAGCTCACCGGCTTTCGCGAGCGGAGCATGCGAATGTCGTTGAAACGCTAGCCGGCATGTTCCCAGATCTGGATAAGGAGGTCATCAGCGACGTAGTATACGAAAAGGAGGGAAGGTGAGTAACTTTTCCTATGGTCTTTTGTTTGGCTTGAACTAATATGCCTCTCATTAGGGTTGGACTAGCTGTTGACGCATGTCTTGCGCTATCTACATGATGCAACTGGCGATGTGAGGACTAGGTCGAGCCTTGAGGTTGTCAAGGCTCTCTGTCATCCCAGTCGATGCCCTGCTTGCTAGGTAATTTTATGAGGCATCATGACGCTATTTGAAACATGGCATTCAAACTGTTTGTGGTGAATAAAAGCTAGATAGATCAGAAGTATCACCATCTTGCCATGTTTCTCTACTGCTCACGAGCTATCGGAAACTTTTATATATCGAGACGATCCCTGTTGAACACGGAGCTGTCTATTTCGACCCTGCGCCACACTCAGATTACTGAGCAGATCGCGCCGATCTCAAACCCAAACATTCGGACATGCATGAAGGTCCCTGGCAGAAAGTCAATCATTCCTGAGATCGATGATCAACGCCCCCCCCTGTTAGCACAGATGACCGAGGATCAGGATCTAAGAATAGGAAAAGAAGAGCACGGTCTAGCTCGGTCGTTGTTTGACTTGACTCAGCCCGAATGCACTGAAGTATCGGTATCCTGCCAACTTGAGTCATCTCACCGACCGAGGTCAGCACCAACAGAGCCTCGATATAAAATACGCTCTGGTGCATCCCAGTGAGCTGGATACCGGACTCTCTCACAGCGGGCTAATATTCAGTGTCCCGGGGCATATCCTGTGATTACATCACCATGCCACGAAAACTCGTCACGGTCCGGCGAATCTCAGCCATCACCCCCATCCCCGGCGCCGACCGCATCGTAACAGCCACCGTCGACGGCTGGACATGCGTCGTCCCAGTCGGCGACTTTCAACCGGGGGACAACGGCCTCTACTTTGAGATCGACTCTCTCCTTCCCGGCGCCGATCCGCGATGGGCGTTCGTAGCCCCGAACAAGAAGGCCGGCGTCGACGGCCCCAGTCCAGCCGGGACCCCGGGTATCCGGGTGAAAACGCTCCGAGTCCGTGGGGTCCTATCCCAGGGCCTGCTCATGCCACTATCCAAGTTCCCCGAAGTCGCGGCTGCAATCGACACTGTCTCGCCGGCCGAGCTGCGAGAGATGAGCTTCGAGGAGCTGCTCCAGGTCCGCAGGTATGAAAAACCCGCTGCGCCGCTCCCGCAGAATTCCGCAGTCGACGGTACTCCTCTGCCGGAGTTTCCATACTTTGTACCAAAGACGGAGCAGGAGCGCGTGCAGAACATGCCGCATGTTTTCGACTCGCATGGGGACGAGGTGTTTCAGGAATCTACCAAGATGGACGGCTCGTCGATGACTGTGTTCTACCTCAGGAGCGACAGCACTCACTATGACCTCCTCGCCGCTGAGATTTCCAAGTCGGGCCATGGTTGCGTAAGCGTATGTTCCCGAAACCGAATTCTCGTAGAGAACCATGCCCGAAGTCACCCTCTCTTCTGGTCCACAGCCCGGCTCCTCAACCTGCCCGCCACGCTGTCAGCCCTGGGGCGAAACATGGCCATCCAGGGTGAGCTCTGCGGCTCGAGCATTCAGGGCAACTACGAGGGCTTCCCAAACGGCACGCATACCTTCTTCCTCTTTGCAGTCTGGGACATTGACGCCCAGAGCTATCTCCGCCCACGAGAAGTCCACGAGACGTGGGCGCCGCGGCTGGGCGTGAAGCACGCGCCTGTGCATGGGTATCGGCCTCTGCGGGAGGTGGGAGCCAGTGTTGCAGATCTTGTGGCGCGGGCAGAGGGCAAGGGAGTGAACGGGAGGAGGAGGGAGGGCATTGTGCTGAAGCGCGAGGATGGGGAGTTCAGCTTCAAGGCCATCTCTAATTCGTATCTGCTCAGGCATGGAAAGTAACGCCGGGAATGAGGGCTGTAGGCTTTTGCATCAAGTTACGAAGGATACAATTGAGAGTGTTGCATAGTTAAAAGATTCTATTGACAAAAGTGATGTGATGCGCTTCCGTGGTAAACAAGTCTTTCGCTTAATACCTTTAATAATTCCCTCCCCGAATGTAATGAGATGTTGGGGGTCCCTCCCGAGCTTCTGTTTGTACACATACCTAGCCAAGACCGTCGTTTGTACAAGCGGACCCAATAAGAAAACACACGTCATGGGATCATGAGGCCCAACCGTTGCCGGCCGCCGCTCAAAACCCTCTATATCCACCTCCATTTCCGTACCCGTATGACTGATTGTTCAGCGGGCTATAACCTCCGCGTCCGGGCTCATAACGTCCCACACCCGGGGGGCTTGGCTCCCGTTGGACCCAACCCACAGGGGCGGCGCTATGGATGAGGTTTTGCGAGTCGTTATGGTCCAAGGGGGTCAGGGGTCGGTGGTCCGGAGGGCTAGAGCCCAGATTATTTGCAGGTCGGAGTCCCTCCTCGGCAGCCACGTATCGATCAGGGGACATGGACCGTCGGGACTGCTTCTCCTGGATGGGAGCGGCGATAGGGAACATGGAGATATTGTTGGGGTCCTTGCGGTCGAGAAGCAACGAGTTGCGGGCGTCCAGAGGCGTAAGTGTGTCCATGTCACGCTGAGCTTTCTCTGTAAATGATTTGTCAGTCTCACAGTCATCAGGCGAGATGCGTAGAATTGGATCAACTTACCCATCTCTTTTCTCCGCTTGCGGTGGGGGTTCTCCTTTATGCAGACGTTGATGGCGTTCCACACAATGAGAATCACCAAAAGACCGGTCAAGGCAGACTGAACGGCGATGAGTACCACGCCAGCGATGGTCTTGCTGTTTTGCGGGATGTGAAGCTCATGCACAAAGATCAGGATGCAAGCCACGGACAGGACGCGCACGGTCTGGATGGCAATGCCGATAACGTTACCCGACTTTCGCTCAAAGGGTCGAGCCCAGCACAGGAGGCCCAGGAAGATAGTCTCGACGACAAGCTGAGCGATGGTCTGAGGCAGACCGTTTCCATCACCGACAGCGAGGGTGCAACCCTTGGCAAAGAGATACACGATGGTCGGGATGAAGATCCACCAGTACTCCTTCTTGTAGGATTCGTAAAATAGCGAGTACTTTATCCAGATCTCCTTATTCTGATATAGGCCGTTGGTACTGCCTTCCGAGTCCTTCAGCTTGCGAACCGTGCTGAAGATCTTCCATGTGAAAAAGGCCAGGATGGCAGTGAAGACGGCGAGCGTGACACCAGCCAACGTCTTTGCAGCCCATGAGTCGCCTTTTGTGAACTGGAAAACGCAGTACAAGACCCAGATTCCGTAGAGGATTAGAATAAGGTGGGTGATGGTACGAGCAATGGATCCCCAGTAATGCTCGCGGAAACCGGCCAGTGACTGGGGGAAGCTGGCGAACAGAGCCCAGACTTCGAGAACAGCCTTGACCAAGAGAATACCAACAATAATAGACGCAATGATAATGGCAACCATAAGCAGGACAGTCATGAAGGTGTTGGACTTGGGTACGCTGTACTGCTGAACGTAGGCCGAGATTCCAGAAACCGAAAGCGTCATGTTCTTGGGCACAGCTGAGTCGTCACTACCAGACGATCCGCCAACGGACGTCTCCACCTCGCGAATAGCCAATCTCGCCAGGGAGTCAAAGGTGTCGAAGGCACGCTTGACCTTGTAAGAGTGCTGCTCGGGGGTACTTGTCGAGTTATCCGAGAAAAGAAGGGTCGCGTTCTTGAGAATCTCGACGCTGTCAGTCCTGAGATCACCTCCCGTCTTGTTACGGAAGTTGTCGATGGAAAGCTGAAGCGATTGCCAGGGGATGATGCCGGCGGAGAAGCCAAAGTTCTTGGCGAAGCTACGGTAAACGGGTGGGTAATCGACCGATAGCATACCGTTCATGGCCATGCCCTGGAACCATCCCAGAGTCTCGGCGAAGCTGGGGCTGGGAACGCCGCCAGCACTGCCAGCTTGAGCACCACCAAGAGCAGACGATGCGGCCGAGGCGCCAGAGACAAGCAGCGCGGTACCAACAACACCAATGGACAGATAAGTAACCACGGGAACTGAAGCAGTCTTGCCGTTTCCAACCTGGGATTGAATACAGGCAACCTGCTTATCTGGGTCGTCGACACTGATGAGCTTGAGAGTCGCCTGGGCAGCAATATCGGGGACCTGGAAAGCGATGCCGGGAACCTTATCAGCCCATTCGGCGGCGATCTCCTGATTTCCAGAAGCGGCGAATTGGCCCTTGGGGAGAGGGCAGAGTTGCTTGATCAAGGTTTTCTTATCACAGGGGTTGAAGGTGTTGCTGTAGACTTTCTGGCCGTAGGCGGAGACCTCGAGGAAAGCAGAGACGTTTAGCTTATCGTTGTCGTTGGTGCCGGCTACGTCGAACGTGATGAGCTTCTTGTCATTGTTGAAGCTGAGGTCCAACTTTTCGACCTTGATATTAGGCTCTGAACCGCAATCAGTAAAGCCGGTTGTCTTGAGAACGTTGTCGCCCAGAACGCCGGTAACAAGAGCTGCAGCCGTCGCAACCACCTTCCACGCGCTCCACTTCGAATGAAATCGAGTCATCTTCGATGTATGTCGTACAGGGAAACAAAATAAATACGGGAAATTCGTAGCTCGTTCGCAGCTGGATCGAGCTTTCGGCCTCGAGAAGTACAGGACTGTCGTGAAAGATTGCTGATGGATATTGGGTTGTGTGTTCAAGGAATGATCGGATATGTTGTAGAATTCGAGAGCAGTTGGAAGCCGTTGTAGGATAGTTAAGAAATGGTATCAAGTACGATAAGAAAGAGAGCGAGAGACACAAGCTGGTGAATAAGATAAAGAAAGGTCGAGATCAGAAGGTGTTTCAAAGATAATGACAAGGCAGTGCAAGCACGCGCAAAGAAGATGGCCGAGGATCAACCTGGAAAGAAAAGAAGAGAAGGGGCAACGGATTGCCTGGACGCCCGTGAATTTCCAACGTGCCGGCGTTTGTCGTTCGAAGGGTGTCGAGTCGAGGAGGTTTTGGTGATGGCGACAGTGGGTGTAGGTGAGGTTTAGAGGGTGTCGAGTCTATGGTTCGATTGGTGTTATGTGATGCTAAAATGAAAGGCCAGGAGTCGACAATGCCGCAGAGGAAGCAGCATGTCCTTCTTTGAACGAAACCAGATGCAAAGAAAGACGCAGAGAGTGTGTGAGAGAGAGATTGTGGTGATGGAACAGAAAACGACGCTTCCGATATAATGCACAAAAGACAATGTGACGAGAGAGGGAGGAAGAGAGGAAGGAAGAACAGCAGTGAGAGAGAGTAAGAAAAGAGGAGAAGCAAGCCCAAGAGAAGAAAGGATGGACGAGACAGGCAAGGAAGGACAAGCAAAGCGAGGACGAGACAAACGGGGATGCAAGGTCAGGGTGGAGGTTCCAGGTTTCTAAGATGGAGTACCTTAGGATGAGTACCTTAGGATGAGTACCTTAGGATGAGTACCTTAGGATGAGTACTCACCTTAGGATAGGAGGGGTGTTTGAAGCTGTCGGGTGCAAGGCCTCCAGTTGGGTCTCAGTCAATCATTCTCAGTGGGCGGCCACGCCTGGAGTCGCTGCAGTCCAGCACCTAGTCTTCCAGGGTCCTCTCAGAGAGTCCGCCTGTCGAACCAGAGGCGGTCGGCGTCTCAGGGGTTCGACGCCGACCGCCTCTGGTTC
>JAAVUK010001064.1:0-10587 GCA_014899095.1 Fusarium buxicola | reverse complement strand
AGTTTAGGGAGAGAAGACCCAACCGGCAGTATAAGGCCTTTAATTATATCACGGTAAGATTTCAAATTTACCTAAGACTTATGGTAGGTAGTGGCTAGACCTTCTCTCCAAAAACTGGTGCAGTCGTAGAGGAACTATGACATAAATGGTAATCCGTGTGTCCTTTGTCCTCCGAGGGCCCGGGCAATGCCTTTCCTTCCATTCCACAGGCACTGCCCTTCCAATCTTATTTGTGGACGCATAAGTAATGTTCAGCCCAGCCCCACGCCTCATCATTGTTGCCATGTCGCCCATCGTGTTCTTGAAGCGCATTTTTCTTGCATATCACAAACATGGATACCTGCCCGACTTGTATGGGTCTCGCCAAATGTTCACTATGGACTTGCAAAGGAGGAGCATTTCTGGAAGAACAGAAAGTAGCTACAACACAATCGAAAGAGGAAACATGATGTAAACCGGCCATTCAGGCCATGGCCGTGTACCTACGGAGAGCGCAAGTGACAAATGCGGATGAGGTACGCGGCAACCTCGAAAAGGGTCGCCCCTGAGAGGCCACAGCACTCAAAGTAAGATCAGCGAAAGTTTGACAGGCACTCCATTCAAACTCTTCTTCTTCTTCAACCTGTTCTGTCAGCCCATTCACCACCTCCCTCTCTCCCATTTGCTGCTGGAACTAAGGCTAACTTACATGAGTGGGATAGACTGCATCATCTCGAGACTGTGAGTTACCCCTGGCTAGCCTGGTTCGTTGCATGTGATGGCTGTCCTGCAGCCAGACATGTATGTATAACAAATGCCCTCATAGCCGAATCTCCAATCAGTAAATTACCCTGAACAAACACCTATGCAGATTGGGTTACAGGTTAACGGGATACATGTGAACAAGAATGATGGACATGAGGAGGTGCTGGAAGGACTCGTGCCTATTGGATCAAGAACTGACGGGGGAAAGATGCAAACCCGTTGCTTTCAGCTCCTCCGGAAAGTTGAGACAACCCTAAAAGACTTACTGGTTATAGCAACAATCGAATTCGAAGATGTCTGCCAAATGATATTTGGCGGGGTTTTGCAACGCGAATACACAAATCCTTGGCTCTTGAGCCATCTTTACTTAAGTCTTCTTCAGTTGGTTGTTAGCTAATTTCACGGCTCAAAGAGGAGCTATTCGACTGATACTTGTCTGTCTCAGCCAAATTTCGTCGTCGCCGATACACCTAAAGACGAAGGGGTTGAGTTTGGTCCCTGGATATGGTTCGTTCTCCTCGCTCTCAAACCTCCCCGTCCCTCTTATTCGCACATCCGTGACCTCGCCTGCACACCCAGATTACCTTCATTATAAGAATACATTTGGCGGACCAGAACTTGAAAGTCATCGACGAGCAATACATGTCTGGTGGCAGCGAAGCATCCACGAGGTCAATAAGACGTGGTATTCAAGCGAACTTGACAATGCAGACTGCCTTCTGTGGCGAGCGTCTCAAAACAACGCCGATATCATCATTGATGTGCGTATATATCTCAGCTCAAAGCTCAAAGCGAGGAATTGCCACTCATCTGCACACGAGAACCCAAGGCAGTCAGAACTTGACTTAATGACTTTTGCCACTACCTGGGGACCTAATAAGAACAGAGTATAAAATTCATCTCCTCCCTTCTCATCTTAATTCCCAACCCAGAACCCTTTGTAGACAATGGCATCGCATTACGCTGGCTGGGCGCTGCCCTAAGTTGCCGAGGACCTCCCCTTGCGAGCATGGAACGACTTATTGTTCACGTGTGATCGTTACCTTACCGTATTCGACAGATCGTGCCATACGAAAGGCACGATACCCAGCACAACGATACCCGGTCCAAGGAGCGTGCCGATGATTCATTCGTTGGCTCGTCGAAGCACCGTTCAGCTCGGTCGATATTCTAAAAGCAACTCTCAAGCCCTCCGAGCCCTTCCAGAGCTACACTGCCAAACATATCCATCTGGGTTGCATCACCCGCGTAACCTCGGCCAGGCGCTTAAAATCGCTCGCAAGGTACCAGAGACTATGTAGAGACTTTGGCCGATTCTAAGGTCGTTTTGAGTAAGATCGCGAGACATCGTTTGTTTGTCTTCTACTGAGTAGCATCTGTACCATTCGCGACGCCGTTTGGCGAGTTTACTGGCCAGTCGTACTTTTTTACACCTCGATCCCATTGTGTCCTGGGCCAAGGACGTTCGTCGAGCATAGGCCCTATCACCTGTCGCCTGTAACGTACGAAACCCCACTTCAGACTCTACTCAAAAGCTTGGGCATCTCTGAATGTGCTTTCAAGCGGAGCTTCTTTAAGTCGGAAATGATACCTCTTCCCGAAAGCGTGGAGGACTGGATCAAAGGGATTCCAGGAACAACTTTCGCACTCCCTTATTATGATTAAGTGGAAGATGGGGAAGCAAGTGACGCGATTAAGAAAGAGGAACCCTTAGAGTAAGAAGATAATGTTTATGAGATCGAGATCGAGCCAGTAAGGTATTATAAGGGAGACTGACTTGGAAGTGTCCTTTGGCTACGTCCTATGGTAGTATAGATGGAGGGGAATGTATAGTCCAAATACAGGATCTCTGATGGCGATGATTCAACTTCCATCTCACTCCGCTAAACACACTATTCCCGGATAGTGAGATAAATCATATGTCATGGCTCTGTTTGGTCCTCATAGATGTGGCCTTAAACCCTTGGGTCTATCTGTTCCTCGTGCACGTCGGTTGCAACTCAGCTTGAGTTTACAACTATTTTTAGATCGATAACTATCCTAAGAAATATGATGATTCTAACCGAGACATCCCGGTTCGCGCAAATGTTTGGCTGTCTTATGATTCATTTATTTAACCAAGACTCAGGTTTTGCTGCAATCGCTTACACTCTCTATATCGCGAACCAGAACGGGGCGGAAGAGGCAACCGGCAGACTGGCGTGATCTGACGTATGAGAACACACTACCATAGGTACCTTAGTAGCTACTAGGTAAGGTAGCCTACCTAAGCTAGGTAGGTACTTACAACTGACGTGGGGCAGCGATAAAGCCACTGATACCCAGGTTGAAAATGAGTTGGCTACCTACCTAATCAAGAAGTGTAAGGAACAAGCATGAAAAGGCATAGTATCATGTGTTTAGTGTCGTGTAGTGCAGCAGTGAGGGCGTCTCGCAGGATGCCTCACAGCCCATGTACGTTTCCGAGGAGCCGTGACATTCACAAGTCGCCCATTGAGAATTGAGCCTGCAGTGGCATAACTAAAGCGGGACAAGGCGATTGTGATTTGCTCTTTTTGGTGTGTTGCGCTGCGCAACAGAGGTGTCGGAGGAATGAGCAACGCCGCAATCAGGTGGGTTTACGGATATGTTGGTACTTATTCCGAAAGCGAGGCAGCAAGCATGTCGGTTGTCCAGTGTCTCTTTTTCTAGATGCAGCGGATGCTGGGGTGATGGTGATGATGAATCAAGTCCCAAGCGTTGGATGGACAATGGGGCTACCTACCTGTAGGTAGGTCCTCAGCACGTTTTTGCTAGCTGGTGGTGGGGGGACTGGAGTCAACACCGGTCTGACATGTCACCATGCACCGCATCTTTGCCTGCACAATACTTGTGCTATTGGGTGGCAGCGCAGGCTCAGTAACATGGGGCTGGCGGACCACCTCATCGGCCGGGGGGCCAGCACTTTTTGACGATCCGATTTACCTTGCTAAATCTTCTCTTGGAACTACCATCCATCACCACATCCATATCTTTGCTCCTCTCGTGTCTCTTCTTCTTCCTCCTCCACCACTCGCCGCCTCTTCCTCCCCCTTCTCTCTCTCCCAGCTCCACGACTCTCGCTCTCCATCAACGGCCTTCCACTGCAGTTTTAATTACTGCATCACGGCTGAGAGTTGACATCGAGCCTCCTCCCTTCCCCTTTCCCCTCTCTCTGCTCTCGGGTTTCTCTTAGGTTCCTCGTCTAGCGTCTGGTCGGTTGTTCTTGTCTCTGGGTGGATTTCATCGAGCATCGGTTGCATTTGGGGTTAATTCGCTTCTCGCCTTTCTGAATTTTACCGCCGGCCGGTTTTGGTTCCTCCCGTCGGTCTCGATTTCACGTCTATCGTTTCGTTCCTCTTCTCTCACCTTCTCCGGCCTCCGCCGCCGCATGATCCGCCAGGGCTGTCGCATCCAAGCCCTCGAGTCCCCGAAGCCCCCTCCGTCGGCTCCTTCATCGCCTTCATCGCTGCGAAATCATGGCTGCTGCTCCTCGTCGTAGAAAGGTCATCGGCCAACGCCGCCGCGTTGAGGACGAGGGCGACGACGAGGGTGGCCCGGAGGGCCTCGAACTCGATGACGATTCCATCACCGACGGCTCCCTGACCGACGATAACGACCCAGCCGATGACAGCGATACGAGCAACATTGACGAGGCTTCTCCGACGTCTCCAAATGCGAGGAAGAAGGCCAATGGCGCTCCTGCTGGTCCCAAACGCGCCGGGCATGCCTCCAAGTTGGGCACCGTTTCTGGCCAGAACGGCAAGCCGGTAACGGATACGGACATGATGCTGCATGGTCTGTCCATCACAGATCAGTCTCCTCCCGTCCAGGAGATGCATTTTGACGAGGTTACCGCCCCGTCGCCGTCCAGGTCTCCCGCTGCCCCCATCGTCGTGAGCTCTGCGTCTGCTAGACCACAGGCAGCCGCTACGAATCGACGTCGACAGGAGCACGAGGATTACAAGCGTAGGAGGGACGAGGATCCGGCGTTTGTGCCTAACCGCGGTGCCTTCTTTATGCATGACCATAGGCATGCTGGGCCTGCGGCGAATGGCTTCCGACCTTTCGGACGAGGTCGAGGTAGAGGCGGTCGTGGTGGTATCGGAGGGCCGTTTGCCCCCATCCAGTATGTCATCACCCGTCACCTCCCCCTCTTCCGTATGCTAACCAACGCAGTCAATTGCACCACCACCCGGGAGATCCAACGACCAATTCTCCCTGGACTCATGATATGCACGAGACCGTTGCAGAGCCGCCGCCGCCGCCGCCTCCAGCACGGCCTAGACACATGATAGATGATGAGGGGCCAGCCAACGGGAATGGATTCATTCCGACATGTGAACCTAACCCGACTCCGATAAATCGGACCCTCTCCACCGAGAAGCACATCGGCAACGCACAGGTCCGGGTCTGCCTTCCGTCCATGAAAGCCCCAGTCACCATCCTGCGCTTGGCCGTCAAACAGTATACCAAGCTGCCCGACCACCGACCGCCTCTGCGTCGGGATAAGCCCGTCCGCATCTCGCTCCCCGACAATCCTCCTCGATACATCTACCCCGCCGCCGACAGGTCCTTTATCTTCATTCCCCGGGCAATGCGGCCTAACCAGCAACGGATGCGAGGAAAACCCCGTTCTGGCTTCGGTTCTATGGGTGGATTTTCGAGGAGGACGAGTGTGTTTGGTGGCAGCTACTACGGCAGCGTGTACTCGCCCAGTGTGGCTCTCAGCAGGCGGTCGTCCATTGTTGATCGAGACTATATGTTCTCTCCTACGGGTTCCGTCATTTCACGACCGCCGATCCCCGTCGAGAACGCCCGGCCTATTGTTCGACTGCCTCCTGCCCCTCGACCGGATATGCCCATAAACACGATGGCGCCTCCGATGGCTGTTCCTGCTCCCGTTCTCTGTCCAGCCGACCCAGCTTTTGCGTTCGAGAGGCCTGTTGTATCGGAGACCTCGATCAACGATCTGCCTCCGCCGCAGACATATCCTCTCCCACAGAAGCCTGCTTTCCAGGAGAACCGGTCAACATCGACGTTGCCTATGCATCAGCCGCGTCCTCAGAAGAACATCTCGGTTGCTGATATTGAGTCACCTGCATTCACACAAGGACCTCAGGCCTTCCAGCAGGCCTTCCATCAGCAGGTGCCGGTCCAGATGGCTAACGGCCTCTCTCACGAATCACACACGCGCCAGCCTTCCTACCCGTCTCAGCATTCTATTGGTACACCGCTGTCCCAGATTCCCGAGAGAGCGATCCACGCTGCGCCGTTCCAGCCTAACACGTACGGCCAGCAGCCTTATTATAACCAGCAGCCTTACCAAGCGCAGCCCCAGCAAAGCTATTACTACCCGCCCAACTACAACAACCCAAACATAGGGCCGTCCGCCGCCGTCGCACCCTCGTTTGTCCCAGGGCAGCAAGGTCCTCCCGGCAGCTTCACCCCTCAGAACCAGCCTGAGCAACTTTCTATTCTCAACCACAGTCAAGCCCCTGCCTCGGGCTCAAACCTCGTGGCGCAGGAGGTCAACGGCATGGTTTACTACTATGATGCCTCTCAGTTGCCGCCAGTCAACAATTATCCTACTTATTCGGCGCCTCAGGGGTACCAACCGAGCGTCATGGGCATGGGCGGCATGGTGACGCCCAGCCCAGATGGGTTTTACTATCCCCAGCAGGCTCCTGGCATGGTCTACTATCCGCAGTAGAGCTGTGACATGTCTGGTCACCCTTTCTTCTCTTATCCCGATGCTTTCTACGCGTACTCGATTTAATAGCTACAACTACGACCTTATACCTAAAAAAACACAAAAGCACTTGCGACTTTTATTCCCAGGAGCCTTGTTGGGGAGGAAAGCAGGAGGAGGGAGTGGAGAGGATGGGTGGGGTACAATACAACCTCATGAACTGGGGTTTATCTTTTGATGGCTGAAGACACTCTTCACCATCCGCGCCCTGATTGAGCCTTTTGGGCATGGCTATTTTTTGCGCCGGATGACTCCCAACCGAGGAGACAAGCTGGCTACATCATCAACTACCATAACTCTACGGACTCGGCATCGCTACCTGGAATGGATTGACGGATGGGAGTTGAGTGGGTAGGAGTATCATGACTGGTATTCTTATCATTGGCGGGAGATGGAGTTTTCCCTGGCCAGGGACGTTGGGATGAGATGGGGTTACGAGGGAAGACGGACGTTGGAGGTGGTTTGCTATGGGTTCCTATGCCTTGCCTTAGCGATTCATCTGTTCTTCCCTCCTGTGTTTATACAAAGTCATGCGTGGCGCTGTGCTTTCATGGCAACGGCGTTGGGTGTCTGGAGCATATTATATACCTGAATTCACGTCCATGGTTGATGTTTGTGAATGAACTCATGACCAAAGCAACATGTCGTTTCGTGGGTGAGTGATTCATGGCTTGGTTTCATGATGGGTTTGAGAAGTGAGAATGTCTGAATGAGGCATGGATGTCCATCCGCTGGCCCATCTGAGCCGTTCACACGTCATAGTCTACGTTGTATGTACAGTAGCAGAGCTCCGGCATGTGCAATTGAGGGGAAGCATTCCAGTTCTCCACCTCGCTTAGCACGTAGTAGCTCCGTGGCTTTGTTTATTTCAAGGACTCATGTGAGGATGTCAAGCCAGGCATTGGCCAACCAGAGAGGGTTGTCTAGGGCCCAGGCATATGAGACTTGGACTCGGCAAAAGTCTTGACGTCTTCACGGATAAGCGGGGATCCAATGTCTGACAATGAAGCCTTGGATGATGAATAGGTATGGGGCTAAATCCGTTTCCCTATATGGAGAGCAGCCAGACGACCAAAAAGGCTAGAATAGCCTTGTATATCTTTCCGGTGTAACACGGAGGATTCTGCTGTTTATATTAGGTAGTTTGTACATGGCCACGATGGCCTACCTGCTCTGTACGCAGACGCGGGTTGACGGGTTTGGTAAGGGCTTTGGCAGTGGGGGGGGGGGTTGGAGTGGAGATGGAAGTAGACGTCGGAGTCTGGATGATGCGGGAGTGAAGTCACGGGTTATGCGTACCTTTCTGCTTCTTCCATGTAGACTTTTGGGTTTTGTTTGTTTGTTTGTTTGTTAGCCATGATTACTCTGATGCTGTCGGTATACACCATATCCGCGGCCTGCATGAATACACGACGCTGAATTGGGATAACAGTGATGAGCAATACGCACGAAGGCTGTCAGCAATCCAACCTTCTGACATGTATGTACTGTAATCCCAAGCTCCAGCTGCAGGAGAGCTCCCATCCAGCTTAGAGCTCTGTTTTATTCCGGACGCCAAACCCGTCCGAGGTCCGGGTCAGACGGTTGTGATTGGGAGGTGGCGAGGAGGGGGGAGCGGAGGGGAAGAGGCGGCGTAATGTGTGTGATACTGTACGACGAACGTTCAAACCAGTTGGATCTTTCTGCGTCACGCGATAGGGACTGGACAATCAAAAAGCAGTTGCATCGGCTCAACCATATCAGGTAACGTAGGACGGATAGTGACAGGCTGGAGGACAGGCTACTGCACTAACAGACGCAAAGTACATGTCAAGACCCCCGGAGATAACGACCACCCAGTCTCCGTTCTTGGCCAGCCCGGGCCTGGATGCACAAGTCCTAGGCAAGGTACAAGCTCTGTGGGTGGATCAAGTGTATCAGCAGCGTCAGGGATCATCTTGGGCACAGGTAGCCGAATCTATCTATGTACAGATTTGTCCAGATGATCTTGTGTTTATTTTCCTTGGGCGCATTGCCGCCGTTGACTACCAGGAACTGGCCCATGTTTCTTGATGCAAGAAATCCTTCACACCGGATCCCAGGCCTTGAAAGGTTGATTATTTACAAGCCTAGGTAGGCGGAGGAG
Organism: Fusarium buxicola; assembly: GCA_014899095.1. Lineage (NCBI taxonomy): Eukaryota > Fungi > Ascomycota > Sordariomycetes > Hypocreales > Nectriaceae > Fusarium > Fusarium buxicola. Next base: position 1,948 of record JAAVUK010001064.1, on the reverse strand, counting down.
GCTGTCCGTCACCGAGGAGCTGTCTCAAATGGGTGGTACGTAGACGGCTGTTTTGGTCGCTGTCTCAATGGAACCTGAGGCGGCAACGAGGGAGGCAAACAGCAACAGGTAGGCGACCGGAGGCATACGTGGCCCTGAAACCAGGGGGAAAAGAACTCTGCCTTGCACAAAGAAGATCGAGAATTGAGTACGGCTCGATCAAATAAAACAAAACAAAACAAAACAAAACAGGCTGACCAACCGTGGCCACTCCCCGTCTGCTTTCCAGCGTGTTCCAGCTCTAGCCGACCGTCCCGGGGGTGCGGTTCGGTCAGACTGTTAGTGGGCTGGGGTCGAGGATGTATTGTACGACATCTCATTAGTCTGAGCTGATGATGATGATGCTGATGACTGAAACCATAGAGTCTGGTTATCACCAGGAACTGAGTCTATCTCGGGATATTTGAGTAGTTAAGGGCATCGTGTTCAAACTCCCGTGTCCCGAGAGAAGACCGAAATTCGACATCAAGCTGTATCCGGCCCCGGCAGCCTGGAAGGCGGGGATCCTTCTGACTCTTGGGGCCATCGTGACCGTGAGTCCGTGACCTGAAAGAGCATGGATGGCGGCATTGCGTCTGCCCCCGGTCGTCGATTGATCCAAGCCCGGCCATTTGCCATCATGTGGGTGGTACCTTGCCGCAGATAGCGTCTGGGGTTGAGACAGGCTTGTGAGGCTGCCGCCTTATCGTACGTCTGGTACAGTACAGTACAGTACGTAGCGGAGGTTGCCCCTCTTCTCGTGCTTCTGGTGGAAGACGAAGACGCCACTGTACGGCGCGTCTCCACTCTCCACTCTTTTCAATCCTGGGGATGTGTTAAACTCGCTCGGGCATGGGTTTGACACGGAAGTGGAGAGAAGGGGACCAGGGGATGACAGAATGAATTGCACGGTGTAGGTGAGCGAGTCAGCATATCCTCGTGAGTTCAAATGTCATACCAAGGTTACAGATCATGGACGAGCTCGAAACATCAAATCAAGTTCACGTGTGTAGCTCAAGATATGCCTTGATAGACCACCGGTCTTTTGCTCAGTTTGATAAAATCGATCAATATCACGTCTCAGCTGTGCCTATTGATATCGACGGTGTGTGGTTTCTTCTTACGCCTGGTGGAGAAGGTCTGAACCAACGGCAACTCCACCGCCCATCAAAGGTCACAGGGAGAGACGAAAGTTAACAGTCACTCATCAGTTTGCCCAAAGCGGCTTGCCTCACCCAGGGCGAGACCGTTTGCGAAATCCAACAGATGCCCAGGAGTTCTGCTCTGCCGAGGAGTGGCCAAGATTACGGTGGTACAGCAAACAACGAAGTGATGCACTCCGCTCTAACAATCGATGACAGCCCGAGAAGTGCAGCAAAAGAGAGCCCATACTGCTGCCACCTATACCTTACTGGATGGAGTACGTATACCTCCAGGCTGCGGTAGCGCCTCGTCATGCAAAGTCCTGCATCTTTGCCTTTGGCCCCAAGGCAACCCAAGTGTTGCGTTTATCGCCATCCGTCCAAAGACGGGCGTTTGGCGGACTCTTCCGCGGCCTGGAGCTGACGGAGGCTGATCAATGATAGATGGCTCTGGGGCCGCACTAACACCCAAAGAGTACCCCGATCGACCGACCCCCTCAGTACCGAAGGCAACCAGGCTCCCCCGTCAGCTGGCGCACCTGTGACCTCGCTCAGTTACAGCAGACCGCGACAGCCAGTCCGCTACCCGCTGCCGCTACAGCCCGCTACTGGACAGTGAGCAGAGAGCCTAGTCGCCGGGCCCCAAGCCCCATGGCAGCCGCCGTGGTACGGAGTACAGTGCAGTACCTAACATCCATCCTGGCAGTAACTCGCAGCACGTCCTGCCCAGGACCAGCAGCTGGCAGAAGCTTCCTCGTTACTTCTTCCTCTTCCTCTTCCTCGCCCTC
>JAAVUK010001062.1:0-31886 GCA_014899095.1 Fusarium buxicola | reverse complement strand
CTGCAGCTGCAGCTGCAGACGAGTTCATCCTGAGCGAGGAGGGCCTGAATGGCCTGGATGGGTCAGTTCGATTTCTCCCCCAAATCATCTGATCGATTCTTGGCAAGGCGTATCAGCGTCCAACTCACCTTTGTGCAAGATGAGGCGATATGTGTGGCCCCTGCTAAGCATCGTCGCTTTGGTTGAACAACTCTATCAAGGCATTAAACCACGGGACATCGGGACTGTTATACCGAGTTTCCCAAAAGGGCTGCCAAAGACAGCGATAAGGCGTAAAGAATCGGAGCTCCGTTCCGGCCTTGACAAATCCATGTCCGATAACGCACCCTGCAAAAGCCGCTGATAAGCCGCCGGAAACATGTTCCATCAAAGGACATAAGCCCAAAAGACATAAGCCCAAAGGACATAAGTCGGAACGACACCCCGACTTTTCATCCTCCGCCCTCTCACGCCCCCCTCCGTCTCCGTTGGATAGCGTTTACTTGCTCCGAAGTTGCAATGCCCAACCATCAGCATCAGTTCAGAATAGTCAAGAAATGTCCCAAAGCGTGCGTCTTCGTCATCCCTCGACTCCACTCGAATTATCCCGTCTCAACCCGGCTCATCGGCTGACAACCTAGATACCTAGTTGTAAGAGATGTCGGTCTATGAAGGTCAAGTGCTCGGGCGCACAGCCGTGTGCGAGATGTGGCCGAAAGAATGAAAGATGCATATACGAAGCCGAGGAAAAGAAAGTCTCTGTTCCTGAGAGGTAAGCTGCATCACGCCATCTTACCCCCCCGGCTTGTTGTCTCATCTGTCTCGCCACAGTTACCTCCGGGCTTTAGAGAGCCGGCAAGAAGGCCTTTCGACCCCCGGGCCTCTCCGCGACACTGCGGGTCATCGCCGGCCCCGCCCAAGACACTCTTCCGTGTCCGATTATGGGTCCTTGACCGTGGTTCCACCCGGGTCGGCCATCTCCGGCCAGGTAGAGCCGGACGAGGAAGACCTCACTCTTGGAACGCCTGAAGAACATCCCGACGACCAAGTTCAGGGACCAGAGTCTTTGTCCGGCAATGATGTCCTCGAGCCTGCTTTTCGACAGAACCCCCTGGTCGACAATGACTATGTTTTCGGACGAGCACTTGGAAGATACTGTAAGCCCTAACAGCCTCTTTGAAAAGTAGACAGTATGCTGATAACTTAACCTAGGGTATATGGGCCCTGCTTCGTCGTGGGCCTTTTGCCGACGAGTCTTGGCTCTTGTAGGCAAGCATCTTCCAGAAGCAAACAACGAGCCTCTACCATGGCATCTGGATGGAGTGGCTTTCCGTCTACAATGGAGACCATTGATGCCCGACGAGCAGCCAGACGTGTCAAACCTACCTCCATCCGACTACGCCCTCTTCCTCATCCAAACGGCCAGGTTCTACCTTGGCCCACTGGCATCTCTAATTGACGAGTCGGAATTTCTGCACCACTTCGGGGAGCTTTACGAGGATGCTCCGGCAAAAGCATCGACTTGTAAGCTGTGGTATGCCCAGTATTTGCTTATGCTGGCATTTGGCAAAGCTTTCCTAAGTGGAAAACGCCCTGATGGAAGCCCTCCCGGATATCAATACGCTGCCAGAGCCATGCCCTTGATGCCTGAACTTGCAGGAATAGCTTTAGACCCAGTCCTCTCCGCTCAGGCTCTCACCTTGGCGGCCATCTATTTCCAATCTATCGATATGAGAGTGGCAGCCTTCCAACACGTAGGACTTGTTCCAAATACTCTCATTCTGACGGATCACGACTGACAAGCCTCCCAGATAGGACAAGCCCTCCGAATCTGCGTACTATCTGGTTTCCACCGGCACATGCCAGAAGAGGCAGTTGGCGCTCAACATTCTAGGCGCTGCCACAGAATCTTCTGGGTTGTCTACATGCTAGATCAGGAGTTTGCCGCCCTCATCGGTGCCACAAGCTCCATCCGCGACGAGGACATTACAAACAAGCTGCCTTCTCAGGCCGACAACTCTCTGAACGCCCTCAGCCTGACGCTTCATGTTCAGTTGGCGCGTTTAATAGCACGTCTTCTGGGAAGTAGGTCATCCGCCTTGCGTTTCATAGAGGCGCAGACGCTAATTGGTTCAAAGCGGTTTACGGCGTGGGCAAAGACTACGACGGCACTCTTATCGGCGATACCCAGTCCATTTTGAGACACTTGGCTGAGCTGAACCGAGATTTAAACAACATTATCAAGAACCATTTCCGGGATTCAATTAGCAAAGCCTCGCGAACAGCGACGAGGCTGCTTCTTCAGTATCATCATGTGAGTTACAAGAGCAGTGGGCGTTTAACCGAATTACTTGGCTGACTAGCTGCGCAGTGCGTGGTTCTTACGACAAGGCCCCAGATAATGTGCGCGCTGCACATGCATATCGAACAGTCCAAGACGCAATTCGCCCATGGCCTGATTCTGTCTCCTCCTGTATCATCGTTGATACAATCATGTGTGGACTCAGCACAGGCTATCTTGAGGACACTTCGTGCTTTGGCGGACGAAGATCTCATCGGTAGGGCATTTCCCTAGTTTCCAACTATCAACCTTCTCTCTAACCTGAAATTTCAGAGGCGTTCTTGCCCTTTCAAACCGAGTATGCATCATCCTCCGCTTTTCTCCTCCATCTCATCCCCATCATCTGCCCGTCACTCCTCCCAGATTATTCTTGGCGTGACGATGTCCGATATGTTCTCGACACTCTGATCGCCAAAGGAAGCTTGATTGCACCTCTGCGAAAAGTAGAGCTGGAACAGCTAGAGCAAAAGCTGTCTGCTTTGACACCACCAAGCGATGTTGTCACTCCTCAACTCCCTGCTGAGATCAACGACGACCCACAAGAACAAGACCATGACCAAACTATCCAAGAGCACGTACCCGACGAGACAGGATGGGATCTTTTCGCAGCCAATGCCATGGCTGGACTAACCCCTGGGGAATTACTAGATCTAGCGGAGCAACTGGACGTGGAGAGCTTCTTGTACCAACCTGAGATCTAGATCAAACGTATTCGGCAGGTATTCTTTGACAGGAAAACATGGCATTGAACTTACAGTTCCAAGGGCTTTGAGTTGCGGGGTCTCTCACAACCAGAATATACTAAGGAATCAAGAGGAAAGGGATTCTTTTTTCGCGTCCAGATTCTTTTCCTTGAACTGCGGGCTGTCCTTGAAACTAGTTTGATACTGGCACCCATTGAGTGTTGCCGTTAATAAAGCGCTAGGATCGAGCTTACTCGCCCTCAGTTGTTTAACTTGGATACTCCAAGCAATTGGATACGGTGGAAATCACATGCAGGCCTCAACATGAGCTCCAGCCTTATGGTCTGATCTAGAACGTGCAACCTCGGCATTTATCCATTTGCAGTAATCCCCGTAAAAGCCAATGTTACAAGAGCATAGAAAATTGACAGTCTCCAGCATTGTGCTAGGCTAATAAAGGAAGCTGCCAAGGATAAACATGCGATGACTATCCCCGGTTGATGAGCAAAGTTGGATTCATTGGCTGGCTGATATCTTCAGCGGCGTAACCGAGATATTTATATCACTGAGGATAACTGCGCCGCTCAATTATGTGCCACCGAGCCACGAATTCCTTTACAATGCTCGCTACGACGTATTTGAATGAAATGAGTTTAAGACCGCCTCTACAATGCTGAGATCCCGAAATATATCTGTAGTCTGCCGGCAGAATAGCCACATGTTTCTCGACCGTTCAATAACGCACAAAACCGCCAAAAAAGCTTCTGGTCTGTCATCGAGATGCCTACTGCCACAGAAGCTCTGTTCAATACCGTCACCAATTTTGGTCCTCTAACAACAACCTATACGGCGCCTAAAGCGTGCGCCACGGCAACAGATAATCTTTACTTCCCCGGAGACGACCCTGGGCATGTTAACGCTTACCCTACTTGCACCCTACAGACATACGGGGATTGTATACCTTCTGGAGACACCTATGATAAACTCCTCTCTTCTTATGAGAGCGTTCTTAAAATTGGCTTCTACCATTATTACTCCCCTGGACTCTACTGTCCTTCGGGGTAGACGACTGCTGCCGCTCTTGTCAAAGGGAGCGGCACCTCCGTAGAGGTCTCGGGATACTTCACACAGGAGTATACTCAGTATGCCGACAATTGGGAGCCTGGCCGGCCTCTTCCCACAGACCCTAACAAAGTGTGGCAAGATGTTCTGGAGGTCTCGGAGACTCTGGCGGTTTGTTGCCCGAGGTAAATCGCCTGGGCTTCTCTATCTCTTACTTGTACTAAAAGTCTCGCAGCGGATTCAAAGGTGACGACAATGCAAACTGCTACTCTGTACTTGGGCCAGAATACTCGTACGGCTTCACCGAACATTGTGGTTTTCTGGTCAAAGGTCGTGAGACGGCCAGGCGAACGGTTGGGCTAAACGGTTTAGAGTACCTAGAATTTCCAACAGTGGGCCAAAAACTAGAGGCAGTTACCGAGAAGCTGCGAACACCCCGGACAGGGGTAATGGGTAGTCCTGTCGCCACGAGAATTCCTGCAGTGGCGCTGATCCATCAGGAGTCAGATTTGAAGAAGTCAGATGAGAGCAACGGGGACAAGAAGAGTTCGGCTCCAAGGAGGTCGTTTGTCAGAGATAATGCGTCAGTACTTACGGTAGTCGTTAGTGTCCTTGTTGGTGCTGGACTTTTCATGCCTTGGTAGAAGCGAGACTCGGAAAGTCACTCCAGATTCAGATATGTTATCCTGGGTGACTGACCAGTTTGGACATGATGACTGCGTTTATGTTTCTTATCTGACGAACTGAAGACCATTATTTTGCCCATGTCTTTCTCATTATGGTTTTAATATAACTTGTTATTTCTATCATGTTCTGGAAAGGTAGCAACGACCCATACTTGAGGCACGAACTGTGTTGCACTGACTCTGGGATTGAGTTTATGCTGCTCTAAGCTGAGCTGGCTTCAGGGTGAGCGTCGTCAACTTATCACACGATGGAAAGTCCAAAATAGGTGAAAGAAGATACTCTTGAATAATCAGAGCGAAAGAATTTATAGATCAAAATGCAGTTAATCATCAGTTACCTGAGTCAACCCGCTGACTAGCGCGAGGCATGCCGCCACCACTAGGTTTTCTATCAGCAGTGCTATTGAAGATTGAATAGAGTGCAGGATCGTTTGACTTACATGCTGCTGCAGTGACGATGTAAGATGCGATACCCCAAGCAGCCTGGATCGTTGCCAGATCATTCCAATCACGAGAATTGAACCATAGGCCGATGACGAGACTAAGGAGAACAGGACTCAACAAGGCAACCGAAATCCTCGTAGGCGACCAACCCAGGACAATCTCGATTGAGTACGAGTTCTTGTTGAGGCATTCGTCCACCCACTCAGCCCATTTTTCTGCGACCTCGTCCGCGACTCTGTAGCTCTTGTACACGGAAAGAAGCTGCTTCATGTCTAAAGCCGTCTCATCGTTAATCTTGAGCCGTCGATGCCCACCGGTGTTTGGAACGCACTGTACAGTTACGTGTGAATACCTCTGTGTCAGCCCGGCTAAAATCCCGGACACTTACCTCGTATAACCTAAACGCTGCTGTTGACTTCAGCGAGAGAAGATAGGCGATTCCCCTCAAGCGAGCAGTCGCCCATCGCCATTCGGAAAACAGATTCTTACGCTCCTTGGCGTATACAAGTCGCTCGTGTGGCTGGCCATCGATGTTTGAGAATATTCCGACTACGATAATGACAGATCTGCCTTCGGGACTTTTGTGCCGACCTTGCTGATGATCTCTAATTTCTCTACCCATCCCTGCTTCGATCCCAGCAGGAAAGCCCGAAACTGAAAGGGAAACACCATGGCTTTCGCTTTCTCTCTGTTCAGAGATCTTGTTCCGCACACATGAGTTTGTTCGCAAGCTGGTTTCGTGGCGAGAGTGGAACCCAGCGGAATTGAATTCCTGAATTCTGGATGTGCCTCGCATAGTAAAGGTAGGGGCCCGTAGCGGAAGTCTGACACGGTCATCTTTATCCTCTCTTTCATTCCTGGAGGGTGGACGAAGACCATCCGGGCTGACTCCAGTGTTGACGGGGTCGGCCATGTTGGCGGAGGAGCTGGCCATATTCGACAAGTTTCTCTATCCAAAACAGCTCCAAAGTCAGGACAGTAGATGAAAATTGGAGCGGTTTTCTTAGCTCCCTATCTGTCGTTTGGGTACGGTCGACATCCCTTCAGCAGGAGGCGTTTTGGTAAGGCTGAGATGCTGTTAGGCTGTTTTGCGGCCAGCTATGGACTGTGGCTGGCTGTGATCTGCCTTAGGCAACAAATATGCAGATCGATTGGCCGCAGCTGTTTCCGTTCCCCAAGCAGAGCTGCGAGATTTCATATGAGCACGAGGAGAGGAACATGGCTCGGAGAGCTTAACTACAACGCTACAACTTATGGCACTATACCGTTTTCTAAAAGACTGAAACGCCGGAGCGAAATTGAAGTCGTGGGCAGCAGCAATATCTGGGTGGACATTAAATTCCCATGGACCTCAATAATAAGCTAATACCTTGCGTCTCTACATTGCTCCGAAATTGACTTGCTACCGTAGCCCTGCAGATTCGGCAGCTACTATGTATTGCCATGTGGAGAAACTGGCGTGTCATTTAACTCGTGAAGCTCGGCTACCAAAATTTAATTAAACGGGCATTGTTAGTACGGTTCAAGACTCGAAACGATACTATCGTGCCATCAAAGTGGATTATCCTTGCGAGACAGGGTACACACGGCCCCAAGTGTTGCAACCGGAAAATAACATGAAACTATGTATGCTCCTTGAGGATACTCACTAATCAAATCGCTCCCCATGCCCAGAGGTCAAGGCTCAGCAGCCAATCGCTTCACTGCCCTGGCCATTTCAACTCGTGGTGCTGGAGCCGTTTCTGAAACATGGCATAGATAAAACAAGTGTAAGCCCTCAGAACCGAATGCCGAGCCCATCTATCTCTTCTTTCGTTCAGCGCCAAGCAATTCCGTTTACTACTGTACATATATTTTCTTTCGTTTCACATACCATTCTTTGATTCCTAGAGGATCAAGAGATTCAACAAAATGCGCGTTTCAACTACCTCCGCTTTGCTTCTCTCGGCCACCGCCGGCGGTGTTCAGGCCGATGTATGGAAAGGTCAATACAAGTTCGGAAACATGTTCTACACGGGACCGACAAAGAATGGCGTAACTATCACCAAAGCCACATATTCCTTGGTACCGCCTTCCGTTCCATGTGGCTATGCGACCAGCGGCGGCAACGAAGAGCTTGCCCTCTGGATTGGTATTCAGAACGACCCAACGGGTAAAGACGTTTCCAAGGAGGAATTTGTACAGCCGCTTCTAAACTGGGCCCCGGACCAACAATTGTCTGGCTGCGACACAGACGGCAAGCATTGGTGCGTTGCCGCTAGCACCTATACGCCCTCTGGCCAGCTGGGGCAGCCATACCAGCCCATCGAGGCGGATATCCAGCTCGACTTTGAGCTCGTCGCTGGCTCTGAAGTGACGCAGACTATATCTTCTGGGGGCAAAGTCATCTCTACTCAAACCAACGCCGCTGGCATGAAGCCGGCTGTCTTTTACGGATCAAACGAATGCTATCTGCAGACGTGCGGAACTCTCGAGGGTTATACGTGGGAGAATATCACTGTTCATCTTTCTGAAGCGGATCCGGACTACGGCAATACTCTGTCGCTCACTCGCGCCACGAGCGAAGGGTTTGAGACCACGGACGGCGGCAAGACGTGGACGAATGCTGGCATCATGATTCAGAAGGATTATTTGTATTCGGATGACCAGGAACACGAGTGCAATTAATCTCTCGCTGGAGAATGATGCGGAAGAAGGTGATGGTGGAAGTTGAAGGACTGGTCAAGGGGTTGCATAAAAATACGATATCTAGTCTGTATGTTTGTTATATATATTCATTTCATAGCACCGTAAGGGGCTAGATCAGATAGTACACAATTCGCCTATACCACGTCTGGTCTACTTAGGCTTTTGTCACCACCCACTATCAAGCAAACCAGTCCTTTGCCAACTGGCAGAACTTGTTACTATTTAGGATATTCTAAAAGTACATGTTAGGATGCCTCTGCTCTAAGTCTTTGGCCTTGCTGACGGGAGACTCTGCCGGAGCTTCCCACGCAGCAGCAGCCAGACTATCGTCATCAGCCCGTAACAAAGGCGACGTGCTTCTGTTTGAGCTTCCAGGCTCCTCCATGGGCATATGAAACTCCAAATCGGGCGCTGTCTCTTGTATTGGTGAGTTAACGGAGCGTATTTCTGGCTGGTCGACTCTCGCGTTCCCTGTGCTCGAGGTGCCAAACTCCGACTTCTTCTGGAACCAGGTCTTAATTTCATTCATCGATTTCAGTGGCAAGCTATCCCATTCTCTTATTCGTTCTGCCTTCTGTGGTGAAGAAGGTTTGAGTGAAAGTCGTGCGTCATCTGCGTCGCCAATTGACTGTAGAACTAGGAAAAGAGCCTCTTCGGTTTCAGCTAGACGAGCTTCTAACCGGGTGATGAATCCAATTGGGATCCCTCTATAAAACACCGTTCAGCCTGTATGAGTTCTGTTACTCAAATTCAGGTACGTACCTCTTGTTCTGCTCAGGGTAATGGCAGTTGGATGGGTTGTGGCTGCATTGAAGGCAATGTGGCCTGGATGACGGCCCAAAACTTAGCTGCAGGATCTCATAGAGATAAACGTGTGACTAACAATTGACGGTCGCACTATAGCAGTAATAGTCAGTTAGTCAAGTTGACTGTTGAGCTCCTTAGGCTTTAAACCTAGGCACGGTTAGTTGTCAGTTATGAGGATCTCACCTTGCGCTTCCTCTGCCTACAATGACTGCAGGCAATGGGGTTTAGCGGACTCCCAGCCTCTCCATCTGAAGTCTCATTATTGGCCATATGCACATGCACTTACACAAGGGCTAACGTTCTTATACAGACGGTATTGTCGTCCCAGGATAGTTTGGCTCCTCAGGGTGACCTCATAGCGAGTGAACTTTCTTGACCCCGCCTCGGAGGTTTCTTTGTCCGATGGAGCGCTAACACTTTTGCCTCTGACGAGATGGCTTCCCTTCCAGTAACCTCTCGTCTCGTCTCACCTCAACTCTCTTAGCTGGATATAATCGTTTCGCTTCTACTAGAACACCCGAAAATTCGCAAATGGCTTGATTTCGGCTCGGAACGTGATGGCTACTCAGCAGTCACCTCACAACACTTCAGAAACAGCCTCTTGCTCGACCCCAGGATATCCAACCGAATCCCGAAAAAGGAAGCGTTCAGCCTCCGGATCGCAACCGGCCCGTGAGTATGGACTGATGCGCAATACAGGCGAGCATGATGCTGCTCGATTCGTTGGTAGCAGTAGCGGTATACACTACATTCGGGCTGTGCACCTGAGGTTGGCCAAGAGATCTACTTCCAGGACAACCGAGTCATCCACCATCAATACTCTTATCCCTGGCGAAGACGACCAGCTTCGTCAAGGGTCTTCTGTCAGAAGAAGTCAGGAACAGCTCCTATGGAAAGACAGTGAAGTCTCTAGCAACTCTGAAGATTCTCCACCAAGTTTCGAAGATTTTGTGGAGTGGTCAAAGAGCTACTTCGAATCTTGGCATCCCATCCTCCCCTTTCTCCACGGCCCAGAGATCCTTCGATTGTTCGAAGATGCTTCTAAAAGCAGTATTTTGTCATTGAGCTCTGTGGATAAAGTCATTCTGAGATCAATATTGTCAATCTCACTCGCCGACAGTCGCCAGGGCACCGCTTTCCAGAAGCCAATTCCAAAACAGCTGGTTTTCGAAAGTGTTGACGATGCAGTAGCAAGTTCACAGTTTGCTCTGAGCCAGCCAGCGTCAATTCGATCGACTCAAGCAGCTCTGGCCATCCAGCTATTCCTCACTTCAATGCTCTGCCTGAATGCCGCGTCCCGCCTGGGCGGATTGATCGTTCGCATGGCGTTTCATATGGGGCTACATCGCTGTCCGACAAGATTTCCCTTCTTCACCACAGCGGAAGCTTCTGTTCGTCGCCGGGTATTTTGGTGTATCTATAGTCTTGAGAGACTACTTTGCCAGTCTCTTGGATTGCCCCTTGATATCCAAGACGATGATTTGGACGTTTGTTACCCAGGCGAGGAGCGGCATGCCACGACAACCAGCACAGAAGAGGATGCAGGAAAACTACAACTACTCACATTTGTCGCCAAGCACGCTCGAATAAGGGGTCTCATCCTGGAGCTCCGTAATAAATCCATTATGCAACGGCAAGACACGGCAGACCGAACAGCATTTGTGCAAACTGAACTTGCCAAGTGGTCTAACGAGATACAGGATGCAGTCGAAGAGGACGAGATGGCAGACCACCCATCCGCCCCAGACTCAACCACTCCAATGGTTTCCCCAAGCCATAGGCTCATGCTCTTGGTCTTGAAGCATGAATCGGCAATTTGTTTGAACCGACCGGGGCTAGCCTCAGAGTGTCCTTCTTCCTCATACTCTTCTGCCTTTCAGGCCTGTATTTCTGCGGCAAAGTCCATTTTCATACTCCTCAAGAAACATCGAAGTCGCCATCGACTAAGCACGGACTCAACCGGGCGGAAACTACAAACCCCCCTTCTCTGGCCTTCTTTTACTTGGGCTGTATGGATTAGTGCCTTTGTCCTTATACACGCGGCCTTCGAACACCAGGTTCCGCTGGATAGCGTAATGAGGCATGCGTTTCAGCTCCATCCCCGCCAAAAATGTTGAAAACTAACTTCCATGCAGGCATGTCTTAGCTGGAAAGGATACACTCAGCCACTTCGCTGCAAGGGACACATCATGGCCTGAGTATTGTCTCGAAGCCATTGATGAGCTGATCTCAGCTGTTAGAGAACTCTCTTACGCTCGACACCCGTCGTTGGAGTCACCTACAGACGACTCAGTCACGGCACAAGCTCCCTCGCGTAGTCTTGCGTCTCAACATGAAAATGACAACACATATACACCTTCGAGGCGTCGACGAACGTTGAACAGATGGGATCAAGGAGCCACGATTAATTCAGGTGACACCAACGATGTTACAGCGACAAATGCATCCGCACTTCCTGAACGAGACACCACCTCTAATGCACCCTCGCAGCTCTATGAAACCAGGGCATCCTCCCAATTTGGTGCCCCTCTACAGACGAATACGCCATGGCAGCAGAGACAGCCGCAACTACATCCGCCGGCGAGTACAAATGCTCAGAATGGATCTGACCCGCAGTTGCGGACATCGAATGCTTCACGCCTAACCAATTCCCACGAAAACGCCTCAACGTTGCCGCTATATCTAGGACAACCCGATTCGAATCTGGACTCCATACCAGTCGAAGGCCAGGAGTCCATGATGTGGTATGACCAGCTCTTTGCAAGTTCTTTTAGTGCTATTGATAACCCATTTCTCATGGCTGCGGAGTTTGATGCCTCTATTGATCCGACTTGGAGCTACTTGCGGTAGTATTGGAAATTTGGATGCGTACTTTTATAGTTACAAGGTAATACGTACGAATGGTCCTCTCCCCCCAGCAAGCGTACTCCAACCTCCGTGTAGGCTGCTATCGACGAATTAACCACAATATCACTTGACAAGACTTACATCATTGATACTAAACTTCTTTCAATGATGATTTTACTTCTTTGCAAAGATGCAGAATATCTCGGTAGTGGGGCAGAATGGTAAAGTTTCAAGTCGCAGCGTTATATTCTCGATTTGGCGAACGAAACCCTTGTAGATATGTTTTGTGGAACCCAGCTAGATCTTCCAAAAAAAAGGACAATAACATAGTACGCCGGAGATGGAATGTATTCCAACACCATTTGATACACTGCATACCACCGCTATATTTTCGTTCACTTATCCAGTCCTGGTAACTTGGTTGAGAGAAGTCTTCGGGACACACAGGGGCCGTTCTTAAGCTCAACGGCCATGTACGGATATTTCTCATCCCAAGAACCTAAACAACTTCTCACAACTCGCACAGCCAAGACCAATCGCTAAAATAATCGCCTGCTCCCAATTTGACTTCACTCCTTCATCCTTAGTAGGCGTATCTGGTGGCTCCCGTGTTTCCCTCCCGGTCAAGCTTCTTATTGGCCCGAACAAGCCATACTCGTAAAACCCAGGTCGAAGCAATGCACATGATGGCAAAACCAGCGTTACTCGCCATACCAATCAGATAGCGAGGGCCATCGCTCTTGGGGTACAGGTACGCCGTGTAGATATAGGAGGCGTTGGCGGCGACGTTGACGATAGATAAGCTCACCGACTTCTTCTCTGGAGTCGAGCCGAGCGTTGCAGAAACCCACCCCAGGATCATCGAGTTAACGGCGTAGGCGCCACTGGCGAACAGGAAGCAGGCGATGTACCGTGCAGGCGTGTTAAGAGTTACACACGAGATGATGTAACCGACAAGTGCAATACCCATGCAAATAGTGATGTGCCAGGTTCTCTCGTTGAGTCTCCCAGAAGAGAGGCCGGCCAGGAACCCAAAGAAGCCCGAAACAAGATAGGGTGGACAAGTGAGGACCAGAGTGATGGTAGAGTTGAAGCCCAACGAGCCGACAACCGTAGGGAAGAAGTTGTTGAAAGAGCAAGCGGACAGGTGCATGTTCTGGATGAAGCAAAACAACCAAAGACGAGGATCGCGAATAGCTTGGAAGAATCCAGCCCGGGCTCCCTTACTTTCTTGAAGTCCAACAGTATCGCGGAGCATACGGTCGTGTGCAAGTTGTCGCTCCTCCGGCTTCAACCACTTCGTGGTCAGGGGGCTGTCAGCTAGAGTGAATATGCCGATAATTCCAACCGTAAAGGTCAAGATGCCTTCAATGATGAAAAGCCACTGCCATCCCTTAAGTCCTTGGTGTCCATCGATGGTGCCAAAAGTGGCGGCTGCGATAAGACCCGAGAAGGAAGTGGCAAAGATGTTGCCGGAGTATAGAATCGACAGCCTTGCGGCAATCTCTTTTCGAGTATAAAAGATCGAGAGAAGGTATAGAGCACCGGGATAGAAAGGAGCCTCTGTGACACCCAGAAAGAATCGAGTGATGACGAGGTCCTTGTAGTTCTTCGCGAGAGCAGTGCACGCAGACACGACGGCCCAAGCCATCATGCAGACCGACATGTACATGGAAGGACGGACGCGTTTCGAAGAGATCAACATGTTGGACGGGATTTGCATGAGTAAGTATCTGGGCAACGATTAGTAATGAAAAGACATGGTCTGGTTTGTTGATTTATCTACCCGACAAACAGAATCGAGATGCAGGTGTTGTACTGAGTTCCGTGGAGGCCGAGATGGTCTTCGAGGCCATTCAGTCGCGCTTGGGCAATGGCATTTCGATCCAGCTGCGGATTTCATCTTAGCAAACCTGTTACATGGTTTCTTCCGTGGAACTTACGTAGTTAAGGAAATACATAGCCCATAGGGTAGGCATAATGCGGCAGTCAAGCTTGCGGACAAGTCGAATCTCTGCAGGGTCCGTCTTCTTGACAGCACCTGAATAGTCGGCCTCGGCATCGCCCAGAACACGGCCCTTTTCAATAGGATCGGCGACTGACATTTCGACAAAGTTGTCTTGGGGCTTTTGATCGATGCTTCCGCGCTTTAGATCAGTCGTCATGATGATAAGCTGAGTAGCTGTGCTGAAGAATAGTCAAAGGTAAGGAAGATCTCGAGCTTGTTGTCCTGGTCAAGTCATGGCGGCTAGCATGGTATCTTATATTCCGAGTACCCCCTGCCGCAGAAATGGGAGAAGACCTGACAAACGGACAGGCCATCATGTTTCTCCAAGATTGCCTCTCTAGAGCCCCAGAACTTTCCCCAGACCACCATCACCAGACCAAAGTTGAGGCCTCGTGGGCTGAACCCTCGTTGTCTTTAGCGGCGGACTTTGAAATCACCGCCGGGGAATGATTCTAGCGGCAAGCGCTGTGGGAGTGACTTCGCACGACAGCCGCATGCAACTGAGGTTGCAGTGGCAGGTAATGTTGATCAGGTTACAACGTCACTCTGGCCATCGGAGTGCGGGCTTCGAGTTGTCGAAACTAGTATGCATAGCCGCACAATTGGATAGCAGAAAACATTACAGAACCAAGGTTAGACAACCTAAATAATGGTGTACATGTAGTCTTAGGGTGGACTTCTCGAAGATATGTTTAATTTCTATAGAAACTCTTTTAATCTCAAAAGACAATGTCCTTCTTGCAACCCGTATGCCGCCTTAGGAGACCATAAACAGGTCTACCGGTGTCTTGTCTACTCCACCTCCTTCACTTGTACCACATCCCGAGCCTTGTTTAAAACCACCTGCACATGTTTCTTCGATCCAGTGCCCTCGCTACTTCCACCGAAGAAGTTCTCACGTTGGAGATGATCCAGGAACAACTCATACGCCGACATGTAGCCCCGCACAAACTGGATCACCTGCTCGTCCGACATGCCTGGCTTGTGTTGTCTCAGTGCCCTCTCTTGATCCAATCTCCAGTCATAAACATGAACAAGCTTGTCTGTGCTCAGATGCAAGAATCCGTCAAAGTGCTGTGGCCCGGTGAAAGTTCCGCAGTACCTTCGGAGGTTTTCGTTGATGAGTTGAAGATGGCTCAGGTCGTGGCTTGCCAACGTGGCGACAAGCAACGAGTCCTCTGATTGCTGAGCTGCTGTGGCCGCAGAAGCTCTGGCTTGTTTCCATTTCTGAGTAACCTCTTCTTTGGTCAGGGGCTGGAAGCCGAGACACCAGCCTTCAAAAATAAGGACGTCAAGCCCTTGGTCCAGGGTTACCTGCTCCCAATTATCCAAAGGGGCCCTCCCACCTTGACCATTGTTAAGGCTCTTATCGTATGCAGGCCATTTAATAGAAACTTTGCCGCTATTCTCTCTGTTGGAGTCTGGGTTGACGCTGAGGACCTGGTTAAAGAACTCTTGAGCCAGAGCCTCGTCGTGCGTCCCTGGTTGTCCTCGAGTTTGAAGAAGCCCGTTGCCTGGATTGGCCTCTCGAAGGGCTACAAGCTCCGCATGGTCATAGTAAAGATCATCCAGGGACAGTATGCGGGTCTTGAGGTTGTGCTGAGTGGTCAGAGCTTGAGAGAGAGCTGCAGCCCATGTCGATTTTCCACTCCCCTGCAATCCGGACAACCCCAGTACAAAGGGTTTTGAGGTTCTCTTCTGGTGAGCCTGGATCAGGGGAACGAAAATAGCCAGTACGGCATTAACAGCGCTTGATTCGATCATGTTGTGAGCCGAGTCGGAGAATGAGCTTTGGTGAGTTGATTGAGGACTAAAGAGAGAGTTGAATTACTGTGTTCACTGAGTTTCAGTAAATGCCTCTTTCTGCGGCCGAGGGTTGATCGAGAACAAGTCCCTCATGCCCTCCGACTTTTCTTGGCTTGATCTTAGATGTTCCCCGCATCTCCAAACCGGCCATTGCCATGAATAATGCCGACAAGCTAACAACCTTGTGATCGGGCTGTGGCGGTTCACGGCCGAATGAAACTCTTCTGGCGGATAAAGAAATGTCCGCGGTCGTTCCAACCTCCGCTCCGCTCGATCAACTCCTCACCAACCAACCGAATCGCAGCTTCAGTCGGCCGTAGGAAGGTTTGGGAGAAGCTACAATTACAAAAGAGAGCATTATCAATCAATAGAGCACATTGTTGCATCTTCACCCAACTCCCCTTGATATCCCATCCCATCTTTTGCGCAAGTTCCACTCCCAGCAACCTACACCATGTCTCCCAGCGCCGTCGCCGCCAGAAAGGCATACAGCATTGCCTCAATTCCCGCCGATGGGATTGGCCCTGAGGTTATCAACGCTGGTATCGAGGCTCTGAATGCCTTGGCCGATACCCTTCAGACCTTTGAACTTGATTTTACTCACTACGACTGGAGCTCAGACACATACAAGAAGACTGGAAAGTACATCCCTGACGGCGGTCTCGAACAGCTCAAGAAACATGATGCAATCCTGTTCGGTGCTGTAGGAGCACCTGGTAAGTTTACATCTGGTTGTAACATGAACTATACTGACATGCTGCTACAGATGTTCCTGATCACATCTCCCTCTGGGGTCTGCGCCTCGCCATCTGCCAGCCCTTCCAGCAGTATGCCAATGTGCGACCAACACGAGTGCTTCAGGGCACACAGTCCCCCTTGCGCAACTGCAAGACCGGCGACCTCGACTGGGTCATTATCCGCGAGAACAGCGAGGGAGAGTACGCTGGTCACGGTGGCCGCTCGCACCGCGGCCAACCTTGGGAGACTGCCACAGAAGTCTCCATCTTCACCCGTCATGGAATCTCCAGACTCATGCGTTTTGCTTTTGAGACGGCTCAGAAGCGACCACGGAAGCTCTTGACTGTTGTTACCAAGAGCAATGCCCAGCGCAACGGCATGGTTCTGTGGGATGAAGTGGCGGCTGATGTTGGCAAGGAGTTCCCTGACGTGACGGTGGAAAAGATGCTTGTCGATGCCATGACCACGAAGATGGTCCTCAAACCCGAAAGCCTGGATACTATTGTCGCTACTAACTTGGTAAGCAACATCCTACTATATATCCCGCGCTCAGAACTAATAAGCGCACTAGCATGCCGACATTCTCTCAGACTTGGCTGCTGCCCTCGCTGGTTCGATCGGCATTGCACCAACTAGCAACCTGGATCCCACACGTCAAAACCCTTCCATGTTCGAGCCCATCCATGGCTCGGCCTTTGACATCACCGGCAAGGGCGTCGCCAATCCCGTAGCCACCTTCTGGACGGCTGCCGAGATGCTGACCTGGCTTGGTGAGGAGGAAGCATCTACAAAGTTGATGGAATGTGTAGAGTCGGTGTGTGCCTCGGGGATTATCACGCAGGACCTGGGGGGCAAGTCGACAACAAAGGAGGTTACGGCTGCTGTGGTGGCAGAGATTAAGAAGAGTCTGAGTAAAGCATCGAAGTAGGCTTTGTTTCAATAGGAGATGACTTTCGTGGGAAATAAGTTGGCCAGACGTCTTTGTATCTAGAACATATAAGAATGGGCCATCTGAAGTAAGGTCATTTGAAACATAACGAATCGATTTTACCGCTTTGCGTGATGGCGCACTTCTTGGTTTCATCAAGCTGTTCTAGATTTGTCGTGTTGCAGAACTGGAACAAAGCTTTTCGTCTATTGTTCCAGTCCTATTTGTCCCTCCTTTATCTTTGTGTTCAGGAATTATCTCGTTCGGTCTTGTAACTAAGCTTCTGTCCTAGCTCACCTGCCGAACACGTCTCTCATTGCAAACAATGACATTGTATAAAAGGCAAGGCATCTTTGATCTCCTGTTATCTCATCATCAGTTCCACCTCGAACTACATCTCGCTGACAAGTCTACGCCTTCTCCTCCCCACTCAGCTCTTGCTAACAATTTCCCAGAAACTCTGCCCTTTACTCTGTGGACAGCATGTGCCGCGTTGAACTCTACCGCTGCCGCATCGACGGCTGTCCTAACACCTACTACGTCCGCATCAGCTACTGCTCCGGCGTCCGGAACTACCCATGCGGCAGAATCCCGCGTGCTTGTGTGGAGCATGAAACAACGTTCGAGAATTTCTTCAAGTTGAAGCAGGAACCTGGCTGTTCAGGATTCGAGATCAAGAACTCCGTCATGCCGCGTGGATTCTGCTTCTCGCATGCCATCGAATGAGGAGTAGCATGGCTGAACTAATGAGCAGTTAACTTCATACTGAGACGAGCAGACTAGGTAAGCTATCATCAGCTCTAGGGTTAATACAGAATATGCTGAATTCATTTCTCAAAGACCAAGCTTTCGCAAGATTCCTCATGTGCCAGTATCAGTTTCCATTGAAGTCCTCCTAAATACTTCACCACAGATACCACAACGAGCCTGTAAGCCTGGCTCCAAATCCCTAAGCAAATAGCTTGATGCTCCTACTGCATGGTGGTCCTGATTCCAAAGACTTCTCACCTTGTTATCGTAACGTAGTGTCGCAGTGGCGTGCGGAGCATTTCTCGGTCACCAAATCGTCGCCGCTATTGTGCGCCTTAGCGCATCTAAAGCATCACCTATTTCCACCCATTTGCTTTCCCTAAACCGCAGCTCTGCTTGAGAATCTGCAATTTGCCTATGTGTGCCGGTTTGACGCGCCCTCTGGGCTCGCATGATGGCCTCTCTCAGGAGGCCGTCATTCTCTCGCTGAAGCAGCCGGAGCTTGGTTCGGTCCTAAATATGAGTATCAGCGAAACTGAGCAGCTAAGGGTTGTATAGCAGAGTCTCTCGGAGCACATCCCCTCAGCTTCTGCGACGGCCTCCGTTGTGCTGGTGACGGTGCTGGCGATGCCCTCCAGCGCGGTGATATCCACCTCCGTAGTTCCAATAATATACTTCCTGGTGATGCCCGGCACGCTGCGCCCTTCGATATCTCTCCCGGGCCTCATACCCCTCATGTATAGCGTCTATCGGGTCATCCGGAAGGTTTTCCCAGTTGACAAACTGTCCAACTTGGGGTGCGTCCATGGGCCCACGTACATTCTGATCTTCTAAACCTCTCCACCACCCTCTCTCCCGCGGAACAGCGTCCATCCCAGGTGGTACGTACGGATCCTCCAGAAGGTCGTATATCTCCCCAAATCGTCTCTCCAATGGCGCTTGTTGGGGTCTCGCTGGCGCACGTCTCGGTGGTGGGTTCTGCGGGCGTCGGCGTTGAGCAGGCTCCAAGATTGGGTCGAAACCTGGCCCGAGTTCGGGTTCCTGCTGTCGTGCATTAGGTCCTCGCATGTCATCTCTTCTTTGAGGCGCGTTTCTCTGTCGCCGAGCACCCATATCTCTCTCTGCCTCGCCGCGTGGTGCTCGGAAAAGCAGTCTCACCTCCTCAGCCTGTCGCAAAGGCCTCACCATCCTTCTCCCCTCCACCGCCCTCGGAGCGCGGGCTTCTTCGCCAGGCCGTGGTCGCAGTTGCGGAATCCTCAGGATGCCCTCCGCCGGGCCCTGCTCCACCCGGCGCTGCACCCGGCGATACCGCTCCGGCTTCACGCCCGGCCGGTTTCGCACGGGGACCATGAGCTCAAAGTGTCCCCAAGTCGGGCAATCACAATGCTTCCAGCCCACGCCGCAGAGGAGGCAGAATTGCGCGCCACAGTAGCATCTATACTCAAAATTAGTCTCCATGGAACCGGGGTATCGGCCGATGGGATGAGGAACTCGCGTCATGTGGTTGCACGCTTCTCCCAACTGGACCATCCTGCCGCATCCTGGACAGTTCACGGACTGGTTCTCATCCATGGTTTGCCAGACATCCTCTTCGATTTCTCCCTCTTCGCATCTCCCATCACCCGCGTGGGCTCGTACTCCGCACCGCTCGCAAGTCCTCAGCCCACAGAGGGGACACTGTCCCCGACAATCCGGCGGGATGAACGCAGCGCATCGTCCATCGTGGCAGTACAGACGCTCCGGCACAGGAACTCGAGCCTCTTCCTCAAGTTGTCTGAATAGATGTACCAACGCTGGGCGGCGCGCAAGTCGGATCGTTGCTTCGGTGAAATGCACACAGCAGCGAGGAGGAAAGTCGTTCTCGGAACGAAGGCCTTGTCGAACCGCTTCACGCAGGCAAGAGAAACAGTAAGCGCAGTTACATGGAGCTCTCATGTGCCCCTGCTCGCCACAGATGATGCATTCTCCGACGTTTCCTCTTTGGTGCTCAGCTTGTCGCTCTGGCTCGGGCGTTGCGCGAAGTGCAGCTGTTCTCTCTGCAGGGTCAAGCGTGACCCGGTGCTCAATATCTCGCACATCGGGGCTCTGAAGTCGCTGAGCTGCTGCTTCCTCCTCACCAATGATTCTTGAGACGATCTCGGCCTGCTCCATCGGATCTGCGAGTTCAATGGCGAGGTAGATGGTTCGGGCAAGTATCTCTTCAGAGAAGGTTGCAATGTTCTCAGGTGGGACGATGTCTAGCCGAAACATGAGGTCGACGAGGTCCGGATGGACTTGGTCGAAGGAGTCGGTAGCGCCGTCCATAGTGGACAGAACTGATCTCGGTTTTGCTTGTTTACGCTGTGGTTTGGCTGATAAACTTCGGCCGCAAAGCAATTCCACGGTTCAAGTCTCTGGTAGAGGAATGTCGATCTGCAGTGGTTAGAAGGTCTTGAGAGTAGAACAAGAGGAACCAGCTCCAGTATTATTTTCGCTCGTAGAAGGGTCTGGCACCGTGATGGTTAGAAGGCAGGTATGAGGGTAGATAACTCAGAAAGATACTGGCTTTATACTTCAAGAGAGACCAAGTGCTCGTCTCCGAGCATGAGTTTGGAGTCACTGCGAGAGAACAGTGATCGTGACCAGAGCATTCCATTATTACCAAAGGGTTGACTCAATACCAAGTCTAGAGATCTCTTGAATCACCTCCAGTGTCCGACAGCCCGAAGTGAAACACTCATGCTTAACCACGAAGAAGGACAAAGGCTTTTCATCTGCAATTCAAAGTCAGTGGCAACAAAGATACATCACAGATAGCGCTTCTAGAATATGCTTTGTATGCAATTGCTTGTATTTTGACAAGTCATCAGACCAATAATCCGCGTGGCCATGCGCCATCACCTCGCTTCTCTCGACAATTAGTCGCTGCCCACAGGGTATCCGGGCTCCCACTCATCGACGGCATAAAAGTCCCACTCCCTAAAAAGATAGTAAACCGGAAAAGCCGCATCGGCGAGTTTGGCATCCAACCCCTTTCCCAAGTCCGATATCCCTACCCCAGCTGGGGGTGATTTGATCCCGAATGACACAACCAAACCAAAGAAACCGCAAGTCAAGCCAATAACACGTAAACCCCACATAACTCCACCTCGTCGTGAACTCCATCGCTGATTCCCTACGTGACGTTGAGGGTGAAAAACACGTAATATAGACAAACTAATCGAACGGCAGACATGGAGCCTAATAGCTGAAGTCGACATTGGCCATGGGCAGTGGACTCTTGTTCTGATCGTTGTTATTGTTGTTTCTGTTGCTGTTGGGTGATGTATTGTTGCTGCTGTTGTTCACAGTTATGGAAGATGCGTCGCCATCGCCGAGTGTCGTGTCTGCGCTAGAGGCGGTCGACGTCGCTTGTAGTTCGTGATCGACGGGCGGCTGAGCGCTTGGAGACCAACCGTCGTTGAGCATCTGCTGGAAGCTCCAGCTAGGCTGGAAATCCTTGCTGTTCCAAGCGTGATTCACCCTTTCGTACATTTCGTCGATCTGCTCCAGACTGATCTTGCTTGTCTCATATACCATGCACCACACAAAGAAAACGGCGAGGATGCAGAAGGCGCCCCATATGAAGAAAATCTTGGGGCCAAAACCAGCATTGCCCGGGCCCGTGCCAACCATGAAAGGAGCGCTGTAAGCAATAGCAAAGTTCAGGATCCAATTCGAGGCTGTCGAAACAGACATAGCCTTAGCTCGTACTTTGAGGGGATAAATTTCTGATGTGACGACCCAAACCACAGGACCCCAGGATGCTGCGAAAAAGGCAATGTTGATGGCGCAGAATGTAATTAGAATGGTCTGTGATGCCTTCTCAAAGTTGGGGCCGGTGGCAGTATTGAACGAGGCCATGAGGAGTTGGCAAGCAGCCATGCCGAGCGCCCCAATCATTAGGAGTTTTCGTCGGCCCCAGTGTTCAATGACCAACAGGCCTGGAATCGTCCCGACAACATTGATGATGTTGATGATGAGTGATTTGGTATACGGGCTTTCGACGCCGGCACCATCAAAAAAGGATGTGCTGTAATACATTATGAAGTTGATCCCAGTGAGTTGCTGGAGCATCTGCAGGCCACAGCCGGTAAAAGTGCGTCGTCCAAGATGGGGTGACCCGACGAAGATGTCCCTGTAAGTGTCGGGGCCTAATGTCAGCTCGTACTGATGGTTTGCAACGATTTCCTGAAGCTCATCGACAAGTGCCGGATGGGTAATGTCGAGTCGTCGAAGTCGACTAAGTGAGAGCCCAGCAGCGTCATGCTGGCCCTGTTTGACAAGGAATCGAGGTGTTTCCGGTAATAACAGCAGACCAGCAGTGAGGATGAGGGCGGGAACAATTTGGAGAGCGAGGGGAATACGGTAGGCGGCTGAATTTTTGAGGCGAGAGGTGAGGATGTTGACGATGGAAGCGGAGAGGAGACCAATAGTAATAGATAATTGGTATGCGCAAACAAGACTGCCTCGTATCCATTTGGGAGCCATTTCAGACTGATACAAAGGGACGAGGACGGAAATGGCGCCAACGCCAACGCCAGCAAGAAATCTAGGTGGTCGGTCGTTGGTGATATGATTCTCGAAGTGGGGCAAGGTGAGCGTGAGTGAGGACATACCTTCCAATCAGCAACATGGCGATGGCCTGGGCGCAAACCTGAAAGATGGAGCCGATGCAGAAGATGCCGACGGCGACAAGGAGAGTCTTTCGGCGGCCGAGGGTGTCGCCAGCAGGTGCAGCGAGCAAGGCGCCGAGGGCGGTTCCGGCGCTGAGGATGGCGACGATGATGGATGAGTCTTTTGTGCAGATGTCGAGGCGGTCATTTTCATCATAGCAGCCTGTGTATTTCCCAAACTGCTCTTTGAATTCTGTCATGGCAAGAATGCCGTTGATGGCGCTATAGAATGAGAAGTGGTCAGTCTCTGTGCTGCAGACGAGTGAGGTGGCGCGACGAGATGGTTTGGCATGGATGAGGTGGTAACGCATTCGGAGGGTAAATCGATCGTCACGGTTTCGTAGATGGCATCGCTTGTGTTCCGTACGTTTCCTCCAGTAACGGTATCCCTCGCACTCTTTCGACGCCATATTTTCGGTCTCTTCAGTCGTAAATGTGATGGAGGAGGCGTCGTCATCGTTGTCACACCAGGTTTCGCCGCATTCAGCGCATCGTCGAGAAAGTCTTGGTGAGAGTCGTCCCGAGCATCCAAGCGCAGCATTTTTCTCTTCTTTGATGGTCGTATTCGATGTCGGTGTCGTTTCGTGATCCCGTGATGCATCCATGTCCAAATCCATCTCAAGAAAATGGTGGTCTTACCCAGTATCGTAGCCGAATAGCAATCCGCCCGAGGCCACGAACAGGCCAACCATGATGGCCGGCGCCGAAGAGCCCGCGACATTGTCGGGTTTCTGCCAGCCCATGGCAATGGCCATGGTGTCGGTGTTGAAGTCGTCAATCCAGGGTCAGGAGTGTCGAGAGCAAAAAGCTCCGGGTCGGCGAGCTTTTGGTGGAGGTTGAAGGGGTTGAGATCAACGGGGGCATTGGGCGATTGTGTGGGTAATATGGATTGGGGGGGAGGGCGCTGGCCGCTGCGGTCCAGGCGCTGAGGGTCAGCGTGTTGTGTGGCGGTGATATTCGCACTGTCCCACTAGGTACTGTACCTCGCCGAACAGCATCGGGCACAGACTGGCGGAAGTCAATGCCTCGCTAGTCCTCAAGAGGAAGACGCAGCCCAGGGCACGTTGTACAGCGGCAGAAGCCCAAAGATTTTCCTGGTAGGTGACACAAACAAAGATGGCTGAGAGGACAGAGTAAGATAGTTGAGAGAAATGAAAACGCTCTCACCCAAAGAAAGACGAAAGAAAGAAGTGGCCGAGAGACGGCTCAACTACACTACATGAAGAGCGAGAGAGGGGCGAGTAAACCTATGCGTGAGTGAGGAGGCAAAAGAGGCAGGGATCGGCGCTGGGGGCGGAGAGTCCGCTCTGGGTGGCTCGAGCTCATTGGACCACTGCAGCCACTAGAGCCTCGACAAGTCCAGGGAGCATTTTAGCGGGTTCCGTCTGTACTGGGGGGGGCAGCGGCGCTGGAACTGACGGCAGGAGGCACAGTGCGGTTAGTCAGCATGGCATTTAGATTCCATCCATCCTTCTACCTACAGGTACACTACACTTCATTTCCCCATCTCCAGAGCTTAGCATTGCACAAACGCCAAATCTTGCGCGGCTTTCGACACTACTCACCTATCACGGCATCAAGTACAGCCCCTTGGAGGATATTCGACGGAACCTCGAGCGTCTGAGCGCCTCGAAGCTGAAACTGAGTCACCTCGACACTGCCCCCATCCGAACAGGCCAAAGACAACGGGGAGGACAAGAAACACGGGAATAGTCATTCATACCACAGCTCCTCTTAGAACATACAAGCTTAGGGAGAGACAGCCTAACTACCATGATAACACCTGGGTTAATTTAAAATCCTCACATGATATAATCAAAGGCCTTGTCCATCAGTCATGTCTTCAGTCATGTCTCGACCTGTAGTCCTTAGGAGCCATAGCATAGGTACCAGGTAATTGGCCATCTGTATTATATATCCCCCACTAAGGGCACTTACGCTCAGCTCAGGTGATCCGCAGAGAGCCCAAAAGAAACTGATATCTGGAAGCTGAAACTCGACGGACCCAAGGACCACGAATAGTGGCGCCAAGAGCACAGTCCGAACACTGTATGCCGCACGTAGCCGAGCTAAGCCCGCAACGGCGCCTCCGTCGTGCATGCGAATACCCCGGGCTATCCGCCCCGTCACAGTGCTGCAATTGCCAACACTGTCCTGCCATGTCTCACCACGCCCAAGTTCAGCATGTGAGTACTCTCAGGCACGTGTCTTGTTTGCATTTACCGCACAGTCCCCAGGCTCCCCCAGACAATGGAATGGACCAGCCAGGGATGGCCCGGGCATCCTCCGTACCGGTACCTCGGAGCATGGTTTGATTCTATGATCCAACGTGAGAAGAGCCAGAGAGAAGAGAGCAGAAGGAAGACTTGGAAACTCTTGAATATGACAAGTGACATGGCAAGTGTAAGAAGGAGGGGGCAAGCTGAATGTCATTCTAGTTAGGTAGGCAAACCTTTTTGCTTCATGAACCGCAGAATCTAGCCTTGCTGAAGGGGGGAACGGCCAATTCAAGCTTCGCGACACGCGTAAGAGGAGTAGAACGGAAAGAAAATACTCGACACTCGCTCTACATGTGGCCTTTTGAAGCAACAAGACGTCACCAAAAGAAAGAAACTCTAGCTGAGTGAGGTGAGCAATTACCGCTCCAGCCTACTGTTTTTGCGCTCGGGACCCGAACACCGTGTGTTATTTTAGGTCCTCGAGTTTCCCAAACTATTGACCCCAGCTCTTGAGGCTTGCCGCGGTCAAGAACAAGCCAATATTGAAATAAAAATGCGTTTCTTCAATTAAGAAACATCATCATCAGCGTGTCATTCAGATTGACATTCAAACATCACAACTACAGAGTACTCCGTAAGCCCTCACGAAACATGTCCCCTGAAAGGGACAGGTCATGCGACATGCGAGCTGCATGCTCCCTGGCTTTAGGCGTGTGGTGGCTGGGTCCTCCAAAGGGGATGCACAGTGCGCGCTTGTACTCTACCAACCAACTTTGATCTTGAGTTTCCTATTTGCATTTGCGGGGTGCAGTAGAGAGCGTCAGCAATCTAGGGTTGGGTTGGGCTGGGTTTGTTTGGTTCCATTGGCAGCGTTGCGTTGCGTTGGTTGACAGGTAACGGAACCGCTTCTGGCTTCATAGGAACCCGGCAAATTGGATTCAACCCCCACATAAACCAACCCGTCACTGTCAGGCGCATTTCCGTCTTCTTATCACTTCTTGAAGCATTCCTCTTGAACTCGGCGGTTTACAACTGAGACCTCAAATGATGGGAAAGTTGGGCCAGACTAAGAAGCCAACCTAATACGAAGGGCCACTTTACCTAGGCTGCTAGCAAGAGAAAGAGATCATGTCATTTCCTTGCTACATGAAGCCCTACCCTTGATCATGCCACTGAACGCTGTTTCCAGTCACAACACTAGCAACACAAACCGTCAGCACGAATAACCACGTCTCCCGAGACTCAGCCCACCCTAGACCCAGGCATCAAGTGCAAAATCCATAGTCTCACAAGCGATAACAACCCATGGACCGGGTTTCCTATCCAATCCGCATCGGCACGTTTCCTTTGACCCATACGGAATTACGCTACTCCACAGATCCAAACTGAAACACTTTAGTAAATAACCCACGCGATTATGATCGTCAGGCACAAACCATGGGATGGGCTGAAGTGACAGAAACGCAACCCCGAGTCCCCGACTGAGTACTACGAGCTGAACGGAGATGAGATACCCGCAGACGAAGGAGTGCTTTGCACTACGCCAGATGCCCTGATCGCGAACTTCCTAACCATACCCCCTTGTATCCACGCGTTCTGCTCTCGCTCTGTGCTATCATCCGTAACTGGCGCAACCGCGGCTTCATCTCGATTAAACTGGAATCTCACCTCCCTCCCTGTTATAGAGGCTGATCGATTGTCCCCAATTGCTGGTCACACCAGACGGAAATGCCAAGAATCGACCGGATCAATCTATTGCCTGGTTCCTACTGTTGTGTCGACTATCAGCTCCTTAGTCACGGAGTGCGCGAGTCGGCAGTATGTAAAATCTAAAAGGTGTCTTCATAAATAGTATCAAAGTAGATTGCAACAAAGCTGCATGCATCCCGCCCTATCAATACAAAATCCTTGACGCCTGAATGTCATAGCCTCTTTTTAGCATGAGCTATAATCTCTCGCACAGAACTCGAGTCATTGCGGCTTCTCCTTGCCGCATCACCATCGTTACACGAGATAAACACTTCATCCCACCTCAAGGCTCCAGGGTGACCTCCTGACCCTTGACGCGGCCGATGACCTGCTGGGGCGCGTACTTGGGGATGACCTCGTCGTCGTGTAGCATCTCGAACTCCTCGGTGGCATCACGGCCCTGGAAGTTCAGGATAGCCTGAACACCACCGGGGTGCTCCTCGAGCCAGTTGCTGAGGTCCATCACAACACCCTTAACAACAACCCAGACATCCTCCTTGGTGTTGTGCTTGGCAACTTCCTCCATGGTAAATTCCTTCTCAGGGACCTTGAACGACTTGGGGTCGTTGGGCTTGGAAGCCTTGGTGCCATCCTCCTTGGTGGGCTCAGGGCCAGCGGCGGAGGTGGTCTGCCCAGCAATGGCAGATGGGGAACCGGAACCAGAAGACGCGGCGCCGTTGGCACCCCATGAGACGGTCACCTGGTTAGGTACCGAAGGGTCAAGGTGCAGGGAGATCTGACCAACACGCTGGGCGGCGCCAGCACTGCCCTTGAGGGCCTTTTGGAAGAGGTAGTTGCTAGCGGTGTCACCAGCGACACGGCCGTAGACGACGCAGCCAAGCAGCGACGAACCACCCAGACGGTTGGCACCGTGGACACCACCAGCAAGCTCACCGCAGGCGTACAGACCCTCAAAGGGCTGCTTCTCCTGGTTGAGGACCTCAGACTTGTCGTTGATCTCGATACCACCCATGGTAAAGTGCAAGACGGGCTCCATGACGGAGACGTGGAAGTCGTCATCGACATCGAGAGGCAGGTTGTGAAAGAACTTCTTGCCCCAAGGATCCTTCTCCTTGCCCTCAGCAATGGCATTGTAGGTGGTGAAAGTCTTCTGGAGGTGGTCGGGAGTGCAACCAATCTCCTTGGCGAGCTCCTTGCCAGTCATCTTCTTCATAAGACCTCGGCCGGAGTAGTGGCGGGTGTGGAAGTCGAGGACCTTGGAGGCCTTGGAGTTGAGGATAAGTCGGATGGGGAACTTGTTGTTCTTCTTCTCCTCCCACATCATACCCGAAACGTAGTCACGGTGACCAAGCTCGTCGCAGAATCGGTCACCATCGGCGTTGAGGAGTAGACCACCCTCACCACGGAGAGCCTCAGCGGCAAGGAACTTCCACTTGGAGCCGGGGTCCTTGGGATCAACCAAGCCAGTAGGGTGGACCTGAACCTTGTCCATGTCGATGCCATTACCACCGATAGCCATGACCATCTTCTGGCCATCACCAGTGGCGTGTGTACCGTTGGTGGTGGCAAGTCCGTAGGTATCAGGACGGTGCTTCTTGAGGAGGGAGGAGTCGGAGAAATCGGCAGCGTAACCACCGGTGGCGAGAATGACGGGACCGTCAACGGTGACAACCTCGCCGTTGTGCTCGTACTTGACACCGGTAACCTTGTTGCCCTCCTTGTTGAGCTCGGTGACACGGGCCTTCTTGATAATCTCGACACGCTCGGGCTCGTTCTCGGCAAGCTGCTCGAGGCGCTGCATCAGGGCGTAAGTGATGGCCATGCCCGGGAACTTGGCATCGTGTCCTCGGTGGGTTCGGGGTTGGGAGTGACCACTGTAACAATTGTCAGACTCGGATGTCTTCAGGTGCAGTTGCGCAAGCGAATTGAACATACCCCAGACGCGAGACGAGAGTGAGGTCGAGGTTAAACTCATCCTGAAGCCACTCCACGGCAGCGGCGGACTTGTAGGTAAGAACCTTGATGAGGTCGGGACGGGCCTTGTCACGGGCTGACTTGAGGGTATCATCGTAGAATTGCTTGACGCTGTCCGGAATGCCATGCTCGACCTGTGTTCGGGTGAGGGCGCCGTTGATACCGGATGTAGCCTTGGTGGAGTTGCCGCCAAAGAAGCCTGTGAGCGTGGGAAGCACATGTCAGCGAGTTCACACGGGCAAGCGCAACGGGAAATGGTTGGGCGGAGTAGGCTGAGGCGGCTACGGCGCTCAGGATGCGCCCAGAGGTTGTAGTGTGAGATCTTCACGTGAAAGCGACTTACCCTGCTTGTCGAGGACAACGACGTTACCGCCAGCCAGGTAAATGGTGTGCGCAGCAGACAGACCAGAAACTGAGGGTAAAGGTTAGCCATGGAACTGCCGAAGCCGCGAATGGCGGCTTGAGAGTCAACAAGGTAGAACTTACGGCCGCCGCCCACGACAATCACTCTAGGAGCCATTGTTGTGTGTGTATGTGTCTGTCGGTGGTGATTGAAGGGAGTTGGAGGCGATGACGTGATGAAGAGGAACAAGGAGGATGAAGAGGCAGAGAGGAAATTCCCACGTCAAAAAGAAAAAAACAGACGAAGATGGGGAAATAAAAGCAAGTCAAAGTTGCAGGAGGATCAAGGTCGAGTCTTAAGTCCCCGCCGAGGAATGGGATGGGATACGACGCCAACAAGGCCGAGGAGGCGAAGGGTGCGAGCCGAGGTCGAGCGATGGGGGAAAGCGCAAGTGCAAGTGCGTGAGCGTGAGCGTGAGCGTGAGCCTGGAGCGTGTGTGCGACAGCTAGGAAGGCGCCCCGTGAGGTCCAGTTTATGGGGAAACAGCGTCAACGACCAGGGAGTGGGCCAGGGTCGGAGGTGACACCTAAAGTTACAGGTACAGCGGAGCAGCGCTTGTGTTTTTGCTCAAATCAAGTACCTATATTAACTTCTTTTACAAGTAAGAGCCACGTTAGCCAATTTATTCTCATGAACCGTGTTCTCATGAATTTCCGCAGCCCTCTCAGCTTCACAAAACCCTGTGTCACGGCACAAGAGAGAACCGCTGTCTCAGTCCCTGCAATATTTGCGGGGAGTGCCAGGCGCAAATCAGCTGCCGGCGTTTTCTCAGCAGGCTTGCTTCCCGGAAGCGGATGCATTGTCCACTGAGCTTTAGCGTCACTTGCCGCTAACTCCGATCCACCCCCGCCACGGGCGCAGGTTTGGGGGAAGAGTTGGAGGAGAGTCTGGGCATTGAAGACTCACCTTGGGATGGATGTGATTGCAGCAGGGAAGCGGACACGAGCAAGTTGATTTTGGGAGAGGAGAGTTTCAATCCTTAAAAAGAAAAGACACGGTAGGAATACAAATACCATCACCCCGGCTGAATGACCAGAGTTTCTCTCACTCTCCATCTCGTCTCCGATTCTCTCGCCGTAAGCTACGCCGAAACGCCGTCTCCCTCTGCCCCGGCCACAAACTCGCGCCGGGCAACCCACCGATGTCCTCTGCCACTCCGCTCTTCGCTGCGGACGTGACTTGGCTGGTCCCGGTCCATCTCTCTCTCTCTCTTTCTCTCGTCTGCGGTGTGCCGAGGTCCCCACTCTGAGAGACGGGGGATAGAAATTGTGGGGGAGCTAAAGGGATCTCAGGCTTGGGGGACCATCAGCTCATTCCCGAGCTATGGCGAGATGGAAAGTTGCACGTGGTGTTGATGTAGTAGCCAGGGCAAACATTATCTCGCCCTCCCCTCAACCTCTATCTTGATCCGAGCATGTGAAAAGAGCCTCTTGTTGTCAATTCTCCTCATGATCTTCTTCATGTTCAAACTCCAACCAATAATCTCTCTCTTCCCCAAACCCCACACGATCCGGACATGTCGCCGAGACCTCGGCCATGCGACCGGGCCGCTGGAGGAAGACTTCCTCCAACTGGTCACATGACCGTAGACTGTAGTCGTCGTAAATCCGAACAGATTTATTGGTTGCTGGTTTGAGTGGTGTTCTGACACTTCTCGACGAAATCTCCCTTTGGCTTTCACATGCCAATTCTAGACTACCAAGTTAGGCGCTCTTCACTCAGGTTCTCACGAGGCACATGAATCGCTGCGTCTCACTGGAACTTCTCCAAACCTCGATCAACGCCTATCCATGACGCCCATGACCCTTTCAGCCCTTCAATGCATTGGGGTCCCGTGTTCCTGACGTGCTGGATGGCTCTCTGATTCGCCACGCCTGCATTGAAGCCCTCTTTGTCTCGAGCATGCCGCCATCCCCACGCGTACGAGTAAGGTAGCGTCCATGAGGCTTGCGACGATTGATCATCTGGCACTCTTGAAACCTTGCATCTCGACGTCAAAAGCACGTGAAAGTCCTTTCCCCAAGCCCGGCAGCCTCCTTCTCCACGGGGGTATTCCTTTCATGGGGTCCCCGCCGAAGCGAGAAGAGACACTTGACTCTTCCCCAGATTCTGCACGTGCATCATCTGACCCCGAAAATGAGACTGAGCCTCCGCCACTGAGGTCGTCCATTCGTCCAGAGCCTGTCGCTTGTTCTTCTTTGGTAACGAGCCGTTGATCTCACCCCCGCAGAGTGCCAAGCGTGCAAGCCTGGGGAGACGCTGACTCAGCCTTGACTTTCACGTGAAAGAACAACGGCCCTTTCATGTTGGCATGCCGAACGTCGAGTAGGCACAGTGAGCAGCAGGCTGCCAAGATACCGGTAGATGTTCATAAATGTGAGCGAAATAAATGGCATGCTCAGAAAAACACCTTGCTTATCACAAAGTATCGTCTCGGCTGAGAGCTGATCAAAAGGAGCACAGCACCCAAGGGAGCCCGCCAAGCCATTGACTTGGAGGTTATAGCGCCCGTCCCAAGCCGGACTTTCAAAGAGGGCAGAGGTTCGGTGAGTACAGTGACAGCAGGGTCGTTGTCGAGGCCAATCTCAATCTCTTCAGTTCAACAAATGATGAGCTACATACTATGAAAAGTCCTTGACTTTAATGTAGTGAAGCTGGTGTGTCGTTGAAGGTCGTGCGGGATATCTCGAAATCCCGTGATTAGTCACGTTATCCGAGTCTTAAGTCACGTCCCCTCATGACGTACAGCCTGCAGCAACGCACTGCCCACTCAACTCCATCATCACCATCATCATGAAACCTCTCCTCGTTCTAACAGCCCTATTCAGCCTCGCATCCTCCTCCCAAGTCCCCCTCCACGACCAAGACCCTCTCGCCAAACGCCCCTCGCTCAACGGCCACCTCCCCATCATGCCCGCCTCCGAGCCCCCAACCAACCAACCCTCCGTCGCCCTCGGCGACATCCTCGGCACCCAGCGCGCCCTTACGTCCTTCTCGTCCTTTGCGCGCCTACATCCCTCCACCGACGACCGTCTCTCCGACCTTGGGACGAATACCACCGTGCTTGCGCCGCTCAACTCGGCCGTCGACTCGCTCCCGCGCAAACCGTGGGAGAAGCC